>JAQGBJ010000525.1:0-38626 GCA_034698345.1 Sphaeridia pumilis | reverse complement strand
GCGGGACAAAGTTCACTCTGACGCTTGAGGATTAAGCGCCAAGCGGTAGATAAGCTACATCGTTGACACGAGAGCGTCGCGTTCAAAACATGTATAAGATATATAACAATATCGGTCTATAGACACTAGACACCTTTCAAATAGAAAACTAGTTTCATTATCTGCCTTTTACCGCTATTGTCCGTAAACAAACGCTTTTGCCCTTTCGACTTTTGTAAACTTTCAAACTTCCAATCACGAAATGTCATCTTACCTTTCAGTTGTTATGAAGAAATACCCGGATTTTCTTACACTGAAGATTCGGAGCAAAATGTCGAGAAGTCCAAGGTTTCAAAAATGTCCAACTAGAGAAATTAGCTGATATGTTTTGGGAGCTTATGGGAGCTGACTAGCTGAGTGGATCACCTGGCAGGCAAAATATGACACTTTGAAGTCGTATCGAGGTGTTCAAGAAATCTGTAAAGGGCTGATCCCATCGTACGATGGCGATTTCGACTATTCGACTGCAGTAACAACTTCTGTCAACTTTCTTAGTGCACCAAAAATTCGCACAAAACTATGCCTGCTAGCTATTGATTTATTGTTACTTTTGCCCTGGTCTTGATACACAGCTGGGACGGACAGAGTCTGTCTCGCCTAAACTTCAGAGCTAAACTGAGCTGGTTTCAAGGAAAGTCGATGACTAAATAGCCGAAGAAAGCACTGGCATCAATAGTCGTGGCTTATATAAACTTATAACCTACATCTATAGGCAGAAAGTACAGGAATAAACTACCTTCTGGACTCGACACTCTTTGTGTATTATTCACATCTCTCGAACGCATTTAGCTCTCTTGGGTTTCATATGTTCGTTACACTCCTGTGGCAATCCTGTGCAAAATGCCCTTTGAAAGTTGTGCAGTTTTTCGGTATTGCGAATTTATAACTTTTTGAATCTTAGCAAAGGTTACATAGCAAAGGCATACTATTTACAGTCAAGTAGAATAGGACGATTCAAAAACTATGGCTCAATATACTGTACTAAAGTTAATTACTAACGCTTGCATCCATCCAGTCAGCTAGCGTCGGGATTGAATCAGTTTGAGGTATGTCGTCCATGTTAGCGCCACCTGGGATGGAAGCATTTTAAAATTTAGTTTAAATCAAGCTGTAAATATTTCATAAGCAAACAATATCTTTGCATTTACCTGGACACTCCTTTTTGTACATTGACTGGATCATCATCACGTCTCCATAAGTCAGCTTCTCCCTCTGACCCATTCGACCTCTGAAGGGCCTTGGCTGAGCGTCTGTAGCCTGAGAATACAAGCCAAAAATATATATATTCATTCCATATGTTCCAAAAGTTTGACTTGAAAGAGTCCATTTTTGCAAGTACCTTCCTAACAATAGTAGCATCTCCGTTGATTGAATTCGCTCTCATGCTGTAATGCATAACACTGCCGTAGTTATAAGGGACGCCAAAGTCTTCCGTCTTGATCCGGTTATCCTTGTTCTTGTTGAAGTTGACTCTGATCCTGTCTCCTGGAACACAGAAAAATGACACGTGTTTCAGGCATCTATCATTAAAATCAGAGTCACAAACTTTCATCTCTTCTTATTCTGCTCTTTCATCAACTTCACATGAGCCTATCAAGCTAAAACAACTATTATTAAAAGACTCGGAGCTACATGTCTTACCATCCTTTAAATTATCCCACTGGATATCCACGTACGAATCTCTGTCATCTCGAGCATGTTCATGGAAGAAGCCAATGCAATGGACCAGTTCATGGAGAACATGGCCTCCAAATGTCGGTTTGCCACATTTGCTACTGTCTGGATCCAGGTAGATGGGCTGTAAGTTTTTATAAATATGTACTTTGCATCCATTTCTGCATAAAATCTCAATATCACTGTTCCACAGCTTGCAGCTCACCTGAGGCCCCTGACGAATATTCCCGACAAACGAACTGCATTTCCCTTGGACAATTATAAACTGGACGAAGTTGACATCAGATTTCCTACGCCTTCTGAACTTGATACATGTATATGCCGAAATGTAGTCCATCGTCTCTTGCATCTCGAACACAGATTGTGGTGCTAAACCATAAAATCAAATCAAGTTCAGATTCAAAATTACTCTTGACTTCTTCTCAAAGATATTTCGCCATATTTTTGGACTTACAAAACTCTGGCGCAATTTCATAAGGAATCACGCCCATTGGCCACCGGTACGCTTCGTTCATCTGCCCCGACCTTAGCTCCTTCACCATGAACATCATGTCGTCTATGGTAAAGTAGTTGAGCGGGGGTCCTGCAAAAAGCATATGTTTCGTAAGAGTATATTTTCAGCTTACTTGGATTTTTGAAACTGATTCTACTAGTGAAATTTTACCCGGTACAAAATGAGGCCTTCGTCCAGCTCCAGTCACCACCAACAGTCCAAAGACCACCAAAGCTCCTGAAGTCCACTTTGCCATTTTCCAGCACCTGCCAAATCTCAACTGAACGATGAGCTTCATCCATCTTCGCCGTCTTTCTGGAGCATCCTGGAATCCATGTCAGGGCCTCTGGAAATCATTCAAACATGTTTGTATTTTGACATATCCAGATCAACGCACACATTTTTACATCATCAGAACCTTCGGCTGTCATTAAGACACCTGAACATGTGAAATCAAACGTTTTGATTTCAGTCGTGTCATTTAAGCTTTCTAACCTTACGTGTTCTCAAGAAGTGCTTTTAAGCCTATACATGATATGATTCATACCTTCAAGTCTGTCAGTCAGTTACTTGGTTAGTCATCAGCCCCAAACAGGTTTATACGAACCTGAATCAACTCAATTCGCCACATCTTTTGCCGCATATCGTCTTCTTCTTCACCTAGTTTCCTTGACTCTTGACTGTCCTCCATTTCTTACAGTAATTTCAGCTCAACTCACTTCTCTCAGCTCACCTGTTCATCCCACAGCTAACGTAACGATAATTTTCGCAAAAACGCTGCGCAAAACTCTTCATCTCCAACATATACTCTTCTTGTTGAACATTTGTTCTGCATTGACCGTTCCACCGTATCGTTAACTCGCTGCTGCTGCCGCCGCCGGAAGTTATGTATGTCAAACCTTTTCCCTTCTTTTGCAGGCAGACATAACTCGTTCCATTGTTGGTTGCGTGCAAGCTCATGACAACAATTGTGATATTCACTCAAAACTGATCCAACGCTTTCAGTTCAGTTCACGAGTGGAGCTCATGGCACAAAAACGCTTTGATAGCCTTAAAACAATCTTGTGTTTTGACACAAAACAATGGAAATTTGTACCTCGTACAGTCCAATCATCCAGTCCAAGTTAATCCCTTCTTAAAATGACCGTCAATAGGTCTTTTTATAGCAGCAGGAGTGATAGTGCTAGCTTCACAAGTTCAAAAGTTGGTGAGGAGAAGTCACTAAAGAAGGTTGCTGTTAAAAAACGCCAAGAATCCAAAATGTCCCGGGAAGTATTAATATTGATTGCCAAAGTCCTCCTGCTCTTCCTACTGGAGCTCATCGTGCCTTTCGGAGTGACCCTTTTACCGATCCTAGCTTTCCCATATGTGGTGCAGTTCCTTTACTCAGGCCCCAAGTCAAAAGTGGGCCCGTTGCTCCAGGGCATGTCGGCGCTGGCGGCCGCCGATGACATTTACAACGCGCCCTTGTATTCAGTCCTCATGTTTTACTTTGTCGAAGGCGACCTTGACGTCGAAACGCATCGCCAACTCTTCAGGGAACGTGTCATCGAAGCTCGGGATCCCAAAACACGTGAGCTGGTCTACCCCCAACTTCAGTCGAGTATCACCAGGGTCCTCGGCTACTCCTTCTGGAAGTCTGAAGCCAACTTCAGCGTCGAAGAACATATTGGTCTTGGCGACTCCTCAGTCTTCAAACTAGGACCAGGGGAGCCGTTGGACGAGAAGGCTTTGGCCAAAACTTCAAACTATTTCCTCAGCAAGCCCTTCAAGGCGGAAAAGAGTCCTTGGGAAGTGATGATCTTTTCGGGAGCAAAGTCGTTAGAGTGTGAGACTCCAAAACAGTCGTTGGTCGTCTTCAGATATCACCACGCCTTGTCTGACGGATACAGTATCACGCATTTGTTTTCCAAAATTACAACCGGGGATGTTCCAAGGCCGTTAACGAAAAAGTACCAAGTGCCCATATGGTTGGAACTCCTGAGGTTCTTCGCCTTCCCCTTCATCGGCACCTTTGTCCTGGTCGCGTACATTAGCAAGTACGTTGATCGAAATCGGTGGAGGTGCAAGGCTGTTGGACGGAGGAATATGAACTTCTACTGCAGTGAATCCATGAAGGTTGATACTGTCAAGGCTGCCAAGGACAAGTTGAAGACTAATTTCAATGCCGTTGTTTTGGCTGGGCTGAGTGGCGGAATCAGGAAGTACTTTGAGAAGAGGGACGAAGAGGTGCCGGAACAGATGCATGTGGGCATTGCCGTGCCGATTCCAGGGCATCCGGGGAACGCCTTGACGAACCATTGGTAAGCTGTTAACTGTTCTTTGAATGCAGCAGAATTGAAACAATTAAGCAACTTGAACCTGATTTGATCATGAATGTCCAATTTTGCAGGACTGCTGTCATCGTTAACTTACACATAGACGAACTCAACCCTGTTAAACGTGTTAGAGCTATCGATCAAGACCTACATTCTCAGGAGACTAGGGTCGTTTCCCAGATAACATTTCTAGGGTCGCAATGGGGTGGAGCTTTGCCAGCTTGGGTCATCAAGTTGATTCTGAAAAATGTCCTCCATGGAAGTACTGGAGCCATGAGCATTTTCCCTGGACCTACGAACCTTCGATTCCTCACTGGAGAGAAGATGGTCAACGGCGGGTTCTTGTTGGGACCTTTGGAAACTCAAGGTATTTGATGAGGTCACAGAAAACTTGCATGTCTTAAGATAATAATGGCAATTAACACAACTGTCTTACCTTACAGGAATTTCTATAACTGTCATAAGCTACAATGGTAGAATGAGAGTGTTCTTCGGAATGGAAAAAGCTTTGGAAGACGCAGGCCTTGGTGGCGAAGACCTTACGGAGTACATATTCCAAGAGACAAAGAACATTGTCGATAATTGTGCTAAGAAAGTTAATTAAACTGCACGGATTCTAATAAAGTAATGAAATTAATTAAAATTGTTCGTTTTTTGACATGGATACCAGTTTCAAACACGAATGCTAGAGCCTAGAGCTAACTCGTCATTACGAGACCTGCATTGCGAAAACGGGTCACAACGGACGTCTAAATATCTCTAAACATCTAAATCTGAGTGCTGAAACGTAGAATTGCTGTTTTTAGCTAGACTTCCTTGGAAGTAGAGGCGGGAAAGCTGACTTCCCATGTGATATTTGTTTTGAAACTTTTTCAGCTGCATATACCGTAGCTCAAATGTCATGATGTCGCGTTTGGAAACTTTTCAAAACTAGCTGAATAAAGGTAAGTATATTGAGAAATTCGCCATTTACTGCGATTTAATAAAAAAAGTAATGATTAATATGTCCAATCTCAAGGTTGCTATTCAGAATGGGAAAGTTTCTCGTGCCACGGCGAGGCTACTCGACCCGAAATTTAACCGACTTCTACATCCATAACTCATTGGGTCCACGTTCTACTAGCCTCTCTCGAGTTCCTCACAGGTGGCAAAATCCTGAAGGTCGAAAGCTCGTCACATGGTACACCTGTGGGCCCACAGTTTACGACTCCGCTCATGTTGGACACGCCTGCTGCTACATCCGTCTCGACCTAATGCGCCGAAGTCTCGAACGTCTGGGCGAGTACAAGGTTGTCCAAGTAATGAATATTACTGACATTGACGACAAAATCATCAAAAAGGCCAATCAGACTGGCAAGACTTGGGATATTGTGAGCCGGATGCACGAGAGGGAGTTTTTGCAAGAGTTGGATATGCTGAATGTCAAGAAGCCGGAGTTGATCGCCAGAGTCACAGATTTCATGGTTGAAATCGTTGATTTCATCAACAAGCTAGTCCTAAAGGGATTCGCGTATCCCACATCAGACGGAAGCGTGTGGTTTGACTCAAAAGCCTATGGAGACACCACAGTTTTTGTGAGAAGCAACACAACGGATGAATCTGCTACTGAACAAGAAGGTCACAAGCTGAAGAAACACTCATCGGACTTTTGTCTTTGGAAAGGTCATAAGCCAGACGAGCCATTTTGGGATTCGCCATGGGGCAAAGGTCGGCCCGGGTGGCACACCGAATGTTCGGCAATAGCAGCCAAGTTCTTCGGGAATGTTCTCAATGTCCATGCTGGAGGCTGTGATCTGATATTCCCGCATCATCAGAATGAGGAGATCCAATGTCGGGCGTTCTTTAGCAACAAGGACAAGCTCGCTGCTCAATGGGTTCAGCAATGGATCCATACTGGACATGTTACTATGAAGGAGGAAAAGATGTCAAAATCGCTTGGAAATACCGTTACCATAAGAGATTTTCTAAACAACTATTCCGCGGATGTCATTCGGATGCTTTGCTTCAGCGCACCTTACCGAACAGATCTGTCCTATACGGATTCGGAGCTTGCTGGCGCCAAGAGTCAGGTGGACAAGATTGCCGAGTTTCTACATAAGTGTGATTTACTCTGCAAGGGCCATTTGCAGCAACCCATTGTCGTCCCTACCACGTCTACTGATAGTTATACAGATTTATGGGAAGATTGTAAGACTTTAAGTACGACAGTTGATGCAAACTTGAGAAACGACTTTGACTTCCCTGCAGCGAAACACGGGGTATTCGAATTCGTAAGAAAATTCAATAAGCTAGGTTTTGAGTCGGCTTCTCAGCCTCTGGACTATAGTGCAGTTCTGTTTTCGAAGACTTTTTTGTCCGACTTTCTAACATCCTTAGGCTTCCAGTTACAGCCCAAAACGAGTGTAAGCAGCACAGAATCTAGTATCGATCTTCAGTCAATATTTACAGAATTTACTGAGTTTAGAAATACTGTTAGGAATTTTGCTCTAGTATATGACGAAAGTGATAAGGTAAAGCAAAAGGCTATTCGACAAGAACGCGCACTGCTCATGAAATCTTGCGATTCTGTTAGACTAAAACTGAAAGAATTTGGACTTAACATTAAGGACCATAAGAATAAATCTTCTTGGGAACTAGACTCTTAGGTTATTTGTGCGAAACAATAAACTTTACTTTCGACTGTCAAACCTTTACAAGCGTCACACAAAACGTTACTTATTTTATTTTGATTCGTTGGCCATATTGGCCTTGAAGCGTTCCGTAATACTCGACAAAACATGAGGGTGTCCTATTGCGTTTAACAATCGCAGCACAGGAGATTCATCGAATCCAAGGGCATTTTTATCTGCAGTGCAAGACTCTTCAGGTGCACAGGTAACTTCAAACTTCTTAGGTTGCAGCGTTTGAGCACAACTACACACATTCAACAGTTCTGTCGATGAGATCGAATATTCTTCACGCATAGGGGCTTTCATGATTTCAAGATGATTGTTTTCGGTTCTTTTAACCTCACTCTCAGCTTTCGTTAAGCTTGAATAACTATGCTCAAGTATTTCGTTGGCTTCCTGCTCATTGAAGTTTATCATGTCAAGTTCGTTAGGGTTCAACACCTTGGATACGGTGTCAACTTTTGCTAAGTTGCAGAATGCGCCAACTACGCTTCGGAGTATCGCCTCATCCATCCTAATGTTGACATCTTGAGGCTAGGATATAAACTTTTATCAGTTTCCAAAGTTTATCATGACGAACGATTTCAAAACTAAATCTCGATCTTTACCAGTTCTATCCAAGTGTTGACACTGATACTGAATTCATTGCTTGAGACGTGATGCCACCATTGAGGTGGTACAAAGAGAACGTCACCAGGATGCAAGGTTACTTCAAGTGCGCTACAATTCGACAACTCTGAAAAAAAACATTTAGTATTTAGTCAGGCTACGATGTTGCATGGCATTGATATCAAATACTGAGATATCACTAGCATGATTCTTATGATTCAAACTCTCAATATTTACTTAGAGCAGAGCTGGGTGAAAGCCGTTTTAAATCCAGTAAACTGTACACACTAGATTCTTCATAAGGGATCCTACTAGGTTTCAGATGCACAGTTGACGATGGCGGGAACAATATCCAGGTTTTGCTATTGAATTATCAAAAAGATCAAATCTGTACAACATTCTGATATTAACTTTCAAGAAAAACTCAGAATAGAAGTTACCTGCCGTAAACTTGAGTGACTAGATTACATCCGTAAGTGTCGTAGTGCATCGGTGTGTAAGATCCCCGAGTTCCTATCCAAAGTGTAGAATTTTCTCCATCACGATCTGAAAATCCAGCTGCGTCCCAAGCAAACATCTGCATAGCAAAAAATTATGAAATACTATAGAAATGCTTCATAACTAGCGCTTTGGATTTCACAAACTCACCTCGCATGTTTTCTTATCCAGCAGCTGATGCATATATTTGTAATCATAATACAGCCAGTGTGACTTGTTAGAAATGCCCTTTTCAACATTCAAAGGTTCTTCAGAATCCCAACTGACGATTTCTTCCCATGATATTGTGCAGCGCTTGCATTTAGACTCCCAAAGAATTTCCTGTCAAAGACAAAACCCAACATTACTTCAACCATACTATCAACATAATCTTTAAAGACTACATGTCTGCAAGTGTTCTAACCTCCGAATCCTTCAGCCCCGCTCGAACAGTGAACCCCAACTCATCCTGACTTAAAAACTTCTTCCACTCTTGCAGACTCCATCCCACAGGTATCCATTGTGCATGCAACTTGTTAAAAACTATGGGTTGTTTCTCCGAGTAACTCGCCTTAAGTACATACTTCCTAATCATCTCAGCTTCCATCTTATACTTCACTTGTTCCCTAGTCAATCAGTACCCCTTCCTTCCTGCACCTTCGTTTTGATTATGATAAATACCTACCGATCAACTCAGCATTAATAAGTACAAACCTCCCGAAAAGCTTTTTTATACATACCTATAACATTTACAGGAATCAATTGCGCTCGTCCTTGCCTATCTTTGACCCTAGTACAAAATCCAACACTCTTTCCGAACCTGTGCGTCACAATACTTACAAAATGTAAACCTTTCTCTCTCTCTCTCTACTTCTCAACAATTCATTTTTAGCCTAGCGGGACACTGAAAAACAAGAATGAGTATCAAAATCCTTCTAAAGTCCTTAATCCGGAGAATACACGTGATACTTTGGCAAAAAATCTATAGCAAGAACATATTCTAACATGGACGAAGAATCAACATGCGTTTGAGCCAGCCTCCATCTGAGTCCAAGCCTTCGGTACAAGTGCGAATTTTCCCACTCCAACACCTTTTCGATTGACAACCTCGTCTTTTTGCTCATACAAACTACTGGCCAAAATGAGCAACCAAGGGTACAACAGCAACACAGACAGCCAAACACGATCCACTTCATCTGCAACGGCAGCGCCGTCCTCAGTAGCCCATTGATCTTTTCCACCGTGGCTTGGAACTCTTCAGGTGCGACGCGAGCCAGTAGGGTTGGTGGGAAGTCGTTACAAAATCGGTTATTCAGTCCAAACACGGTCAAGTTGCCGTTTCCACGAATTATCACTGGTTCTTGGGTCAATATTCCGTTAGGGAAGGGAAGCTCTACAATGTCGCTTTCGCTGTCTATTCGGTCGTCGTCTATTGCTTCTTCAATGTCCATGTTCTGCATTTCAGCGTCTGATGTCAATTGAAGCCTTCTCTTCTCCCTCTTCTTGTCCAACTGCAACAAACAAATCATTTCAACAATATTGATTAATCACACTCTTTTATGGTCTCTTTTACAGTCTCTCAATGAGAATCGTATCTTCTGTACAACTACGTACCTTCAGTAATTTCGTCTTCTCCTTCAGAACTCCCGAATTCTTCTTGCTATTCCATTAAACTTCCTGGTTTCTTCAGATTCTGCAAAATCAACCAAATTTTTCCAATCAGTTTCATCCACCATTTCACCACAATGTAAACAAAGACTCACAAAAATCTGCAATGCTGCAACGCTTCACAGATAGAAAGTTTTCTCGTAGCTTTTGCTTACCTTCCAACTTTAATCCTGTCGCATGCTTCCAGAAGCGTGATCAGTAAACGCGATTCTGATCACGTCAAGTGCGTTAATTTAATATTTACTTACATTAATTACGTAACAACAAACGATAGTTCACAGATTTCCTTCTCTTCCTTCTTCTTCTTTGTAAGTAAATGTTTCAAGTGAGCAAAATTTTGGTGTCCACACTGTATGCGCATTGCCGCTTATGTTGTTTCCAAGCCTTCCATATGACGGCAGGCCTTTTTGCTCACTCGCTCGCCTCTCCTGCAAAGATTTACACGGTCCATGTAGACTGAACGGCTACAGCTTGAATACAATGAGAACTTTTACTCTCTTATAAAGACCATGTCAATATTGGAGAATCTCGCTCAAGGAAAATTGCTCTCAGGAACAGAAGGATATTCGCCTTTGCTGCAGTGCAACAACAACATCTAAACCAATTTGATGGTATCACAACCGCTTGAACTTCATTGAAGAGACGTACCAAATTCAACTGTCAACGTAGTTAAAGTTTAATTCCGGTTCTGCTGGTGCTGAACGTAACGTAAGTTGTTGTAATTTATCAATAATATCGACAGCTCTCTAATTGGAGGTTAGAAATCTTTGTAACCTACATTTTGATTTCATCAGGTTATCCAGCCCAGTTGGCGATCGCTAAAGTTGCAAGAGTGGACTGAAATCGGGCAGGCAAAGGTAAATTGGGGCATCAACTTCTCAATAGCTGATCTAGTGGTGTTTTATGTAACTGGGAATTGATTTTGTGGGATTTCAAATTTTAGACTGAAACTGTCGGAGCTGCTGTGAGCTACCTCATGAGTTCATTAATCATATTTCCCCATGGACATCCCACCCTCTTCCCATCCCCGTAGAGACTTCAGACATGGACATTTCAGAAGCAGTGCTAACATAGGACCTCATGGACCACCGATATATTTACCCAACAGTGTGTACAATGGCTTTGGTTTCAAACATGACTTTTGGACCCGGCCCCAGTTACCGGGCTTCTCTGGATACATTTCATTTGACCAACATGAAAAGAGATTCAGCGACCGACGTGGCTTGAATAATCTGAATACTTTTAACGGTGGAGCTACATTGGAAGGTCCTGAACTGATAATCCGGACGTGCCTGGATAATATAAAACCGAATAGGAATCTAAGGAAAGACGGCAAAGTGACATCACCCAGTGTTGTAAAGAACACGAGTGTAACTGAAAAGAAAAGCACGATGGAGAACCACCACAAAGGGAACCAAGTTATTCAAGAAGACATACCGCAATATCGAATTTTCAAACGGGGTGATTCCATACCTGGACTTGTGTGCCCTTTGGACTCGTTCACGTCAAACGGGTTGGGTACAAGCCAAGGGTCCGTCGAAAGTAACAATTCCAATGGCACAGCATCCCTGGCGGATGACAGCTCTTCGGAAGTGAAGAAAAGTAATTCTGAGTCAAGCGTCGGGCCAAAACGAACGCCTACTGGGGCGGTGACTGAACTTGCGAAATTCCATGGGCTGGAAGTAGAATATCGTCTTACTAGCCAAGAAGGTCCTCCTCATGCTCCTGTTTTTACTATCGTACTGCACTTGGGACCTACTGAACAATATGAAGCTACTGGTTCGAGTATAAAGAAAGCGCAGACGGCTGCAGCCACGAAAGCGTTGGAGTTGACACAATTGAAAAAACCTCCTCCGCGAGGCCAACCAAGAAAGAACAATCGACCAGGTTTGTGCTAAAAAAATAATGATTCTCAAGTTTTTAGAAATATTTTAGAAACGGTAACTAAATGTTAACCACATATAATTCTAAAACTTAATGTTCTATACTCTGTTTGCAGCGATTATGTCGTCAGCTCAGGGGAAGAAGCGGCCGAATTTATCAATCAATCAGCTTAATGCTCTTGCTGAACAGCTTGGGCAAAAAGTGGTATTCACCACGGAGCCGCCAAGGATTGTCGGAACTAAAGCAATGAGTGCGGTTTCAGTCACTGTAGCTGGTCAAGTATTCAGAAGCGAGGGGAAGAATGTTCATTTTGCTAAGAATCTAGCGGCTCAGCAGGCAGTAAGTGTTTTAGTCAGCTTGAAACAAGAAGCGGAACTGATGAAAATGCTACAGTCAACTAATATTAGTGAAAATACGACTGATGAGCTTGCTGACGGCACGAAAAATCCCATTTCTATCGTGTTTGAAATGGCAATGAAGAGGGATTTGAAAGTCAGTTTTGAAATTACTGGAGAGGAAGGACCTCCTCATCAAAAAATGTATGCAGTCAAGTGCATTGTTGGTGAAATTGAAACTTTTGGCGCTGGTTCCACTAAACAGGTACAGGATTCGTTGTACGACTTATTTGCTGAAAGATGATTGATGATTTTTCATTTGTGCGACATTATTTGTATTCGTAGGCAGCAAAGAAGTCAAGTTGTGAACAGATGATAATTAAGTTGAAGACAGTTCCGCTGGCTCAGCCGAAAAATCCCTTGAAGCTTCTCACGGACGGACTCAAACCGAAGCCTAAACTCATCCGGAAAAAAACTGTCGTTCCAGTTATCAAGGAAGTAGATAAACAAGTAGTTTCTCCAATCTCACGACTGTTGCACATTTCCCATGTCCGCAAGTATAAGGAACCAGAGTTTGTCGTGAAGCAAGCTGGCCCTCCTAGTCTCTCCCTGACCGAGCTTCCAAACAGTGATGATTCCAAGAAGCCAAAAAAGAAAAAGAAGCCGTTTTTCACAATACAGGTAAAATACACGCAGAAGATCAGAAGTTCATAATATTATAAGTGTTCAGCGCTAAAATGAAACTTACTGATTCCTATAGGTCACTGTTGGTCCATTTGTTTGTGAAGGATCAGGACCGAATAAGAAAATTGCAAAGCAGAACGCTGCTGATAATGCCTTGATTTCGATGGGCTACCCTCCATCCAAACTGAGCAGCTCAAGCAATTCCAAATTAGAATCTACGAGTGCATCTGATCCTGAAGAGTCATCTAATAAGAAAAAGACCGAAAAGTCTTTGAAAATTACTGGAGGCCGACAGATCGTGCCTGGGCTGCTTGTCATCAAACAAGAAACTCCTGATGGTAACTATTAATCGTTTGACTGTTTGATAAGTTATGGTTGTGCTAATTATGCAATGGTTTAGATCATCAAAATCCATCATCAGCTGATGGAAGCAACTCGGCAGTTGAAACGCAACCTGTACCTCATCTTCCTTCAACTTCAAACACTACTCCCTCGAATGATACCGTTAAGAAGTTGGAATATCTTGCCCAGTTACTTGGCGTCGCCATCTCTTACACTAACTTCCCGAACGTACGTTTTACACTTTTATGAGGCTGTTGTGGTAGCATCGAACATGCTAGCATTAATCATTATGAACTATTTGTTTTACAGAAAGAAGGATTTCTGAGTGTTGCAATCCTGGGATCCAACCCCCCTAGGATGGCGCATGGCACAGGAGTTTCTGTGGAGGAAGCCCAGAGTACCGTAAGTCTTTTGAATTACTTGATCTACTTTTTAAAAGAACTTTCATTATCATTCACACCTTTGTCTGACACAGGCCGCATCCCAAATATTGATAGAGCTCGCCACAACGGGGTTGGAGGGATTGAAAACTGAATAACTCGCATGCCTGGATATCGATCGCGAAACTGAGACTCTTAAGATGAATGGTTGCCTGTTATGTAAAAGTAGTTTAGTCATACTACTGCTTAGCTTCGAATAGTGACTTATTGATCGTTATGTTCAGATTTGAGTTGAGAATGTCTGATTTGAAGTTGCAAGGACAAAACGAGTCTATCATCATTGTCTGGCACGATGAGAAACATCTTGAAGATCCTGCGATGCCTTTCAACCCGAAAGGTCTACAGAAATTGTGTTTGTATTCGTGCTCATGTTTAAGTTACGAGTCTTTCCTTGTTAAGGTTCAATAGTGCCAGTGTTTTCTTTAATGAGATTCTTTGAATGTTAATGTAACAAAAATCATGAGTATCCGTATCTGAGTCACGCCATGATTCTTATTGTTGATGCAAATCAAATAAAATCAACAAGATTCGAAACATTGAAATTCAAGAAAACGAACAGATGTTCATTTCAGCTACAGTCTACTCCTTTCCAAAGTGGTACATTTGTTTAATAAGTCTTTAGTAACGTTCCATGTTGGCAGCATCCTTATGATGTATCGGCATGGTTTCTAATAATCGGCTTTTTACAGCTGTATTGGAGAATTGAAAAAGAATTCCTAGTGAATGCTAGATTTATAGCTTTTCAGTCGCCTAATCCGGATATTCCCGTGGTTTTTCTCACGTTGGAGAACAAATGCACGGTGGGAGGCTAAAGTCTGCGCTGCGTTCCAAGGCCCGTAGTTCAAAAATGACAATTCGAAAATCTCAATTACACGTCGACATTCAGCATATTTTTCAGAAGAATTGTTGATTCTGATATAGCTGCAGAAGAACCAAATTGTTTTATTTCACGTTCAAAAAAGTAATCATGGACAGTTCGTTACTGGTAAGTTGAAAATTTGGCAGCATATAACGCAGTTGTTGTTTTACGTGGCCAAATCACACGGAAGTAGAATAAATTCTGAAATGTTCTATTCTGTTTAGGAACCAACGTTGTACATTCTGAAGGGGATGGTGATATTGGATAACGATGGAAACCGGATTCTGGCCAAGTACTTTGATTCAACCAACTTCCCCACTGTTAAGGAGCAAAAGGCCTTCGAGAAGAACTTGTTCGCCAAGACTCATAGGGCCAATTCTGAGATCATCATGCTTGACGGAATGACATGTGTTTACAAAAGTAACGTCGATCTCTTCTTCTACGTGATGGGGTCATGTAACGATAATGAGGTAATTGAAAATATATGACATAATTGCGTTCAATCTGGAAGACCTTAAGTCCATTTAAAAAGGAACCTCTGCAATTTTCAGTTGATGCTCATGGCGGTGCTAAATTGCCTCTACGATTCCGTCAGTCAGATTCTGAGGAAGAATGTTGAGAAGCGTGCACTCTATGATAATCTTGATATAGTCATGCTAGCTATGGACGAAATTAGCGATGGAGGGTAAGATCCGCAAAAAACCAAAGTTTGCAGATCATATGGACAATAATGTTTTACGGTTCTGAATGTTATAGAATCATCTTGGAAGCAGACCCTAACGCTGTCGTCCAAAGAGTAGCTTTACGTGCTGATGACATTCCAATTGGAGAACAAACTGTGGCACAGGTTATAATCAACTTGAATTTCAGCTAATGCGATTAGCAATGAAGTTCATGTTATATAACACATTTGTCGAATTATTGCAGGTTCTTCAGAGCGCCAAGGAACAGCTAAAATGGAGTTTGTTGAAGTGATTTCTTCGTCGGCGTTATATCAATCTAATTTTGTATATTTTAAAGTACTTTAGCCAGCAGTCAAATTCAGTATACCAATTTATTGGGAATTTCGAATAATACAAGGATACAATGAAGACCTTTTACATCAGCAAAGACTACTTCTTTATGAGTAGATTCAAGAAAGTTGATGTTAGTAGATGGGCTCGATGTCCATTATTTGTGTCATAAATTAGTATTCATATAATTCAGGTTCATTCAGTAGACCTTCAGTTGATTCTTCTCGTCGAACCCTGCTGAATGTCCAGCATTACGGACGATGAAAGAAGAACCGTCGTAGTGCATGCGGCGCTCTCCTCGCTTCACGAACAAGTGTGATGAAGTACCCACTGAAGCTGTGCAATGAACGAACGGAGTCGTCATCGAAGCTGTTCCATTAGTTGGCGAAGTCCTTAATTGGTACTTGGATGACCCTCTACCAACCCTGTTACCAAGTTAGAACCAGAAAAATTTAGTAACTACCTCAACCTTCGACTACTTGAGTCTTTAACAACAAGACGATTTTAACTACCTGACCAGCCCGTCCGAAGTTTGCGATACCCGGATCCCATTGATGATCCAGTTTTCAACGCCTTCATCCGTCATCCAGTATTGGGTCGCCTGTACCAACTTCATACATTCTTCAACAGCACTAGCGCCGAATTTAGACTCTCCTAGAAACACAGGCATCGAGAAATCTCCATGCATGTCCGAGAAGCAATCAGTGGTCGTTCTGGTTCCAGCAGTATCAACAAGATACACAAGGGCGTTGTGTTCAGAAGTGAAGCTGACCCCTTTGTGCCACATTTTCGCATACCTGCAAAGAAAATGGTTCAAAGTTCGCAAATGCTGCTGACCTTCCTTTCAAAAGTTTGTCCAAGTGGTCCTTACTTTGAGTTGCCTCTAGGGTCAGATGTTGTGATCTCAACACGACTTCCATACTGGTACACACTACCACTTGGATGGATAAGGGCTGCCGAAGCTCCATTACCGCTCAAAGCCAGAATGATGCTGCTCTGTGGTCAAGTATTAGTACAGATACATCGAAATTAGTTAATGAGTCAGATTTTTCTCACCTTCGTATTCAGGATTCTGATAGCCTTATCCGCGGTCAAGTCCACTCGAATGCCACTATGCAATGTAATCGAAATTACTCCTTGTTCCGTTACCACGACGCCCATTGCTAGCTCCTCAACAGGTTCACCACGCCAATTGGTAGTCGAGTTCTGTAGGTACAGTATAGAATCATTAATTGCACTTTACAAAATCGGGTTATCAATTATGAATATTATTTCTGACCTGGAATGAATCGTCCATTTTATTCTTCAGCTTACAAATTTACTTTTAGCAGATCCAAAGGCGTAAAATACGCTCAGATTTCGAATATACTCAACCTTGCTAATGTGAGCAAATCAAGTTTGACCGCAATCTTCGACCTGGAATATGCTAACCTCGGTTGGCAGTTATAAATACGATGAATAAATAAAATGCTCCACAAAGCACCTATCTGATGGGGAATCTCGTTAGAATGAGTCCAGAAAACTAAAAATATGCTTTTCCGTTTCCCGAAGCGCCATGACAACGTTTTTCAGCCGATGCAGAGGTAGATGTTTGTAGCAGGTAACGCTTTACTGTGGAGTCATAGAGTGCAAGCCAACTCAATGGCGACTTGGTATGGCGGTACGCAATGCTGATTTGATCTTCCGGGGCAAAACCTGCTGTCAGAATCAAAAAGCACAAAATTAAGCTCCGATTTATAATAACATTAGAGTTTAGAACAATTCAACTTAAGTTGAATCAATAAAAAGCTCAAAAGAAATCAGATTACAGAAAATCGAAGAATTGCAACTTCGAAATCACTGAAACTGAAACATGGAACTTCCGGATATCCTATATAACAAACCGGACTACGTTGAAACAGTAAGTCTCCTGAGCCTGAGTGAGTCGAGTCGAAACACTATGTATATCTCATGGTTGCTAAATACATATCCTATTTACTAGGCATCTGGAAACAAAGTCAGCAGAAACACGGTTCTTTGCGGATCTCAGAATATTGTGATAAACGGAAAGTCTATAGTACGAGATGGAGTCATCATTCGTGGAGATTTGGCTACTGTTCGAATCGGTCGGCAGTGCATAATCGATACTAATGCAGTTATAAGGCCACCAAGCAAACGGTTTGCTAAAGGGTAAATATATTGTTCGATCTACAAGTATATGTACAACAATATGTGAAGTAGTCTTTATAAAATGTCTTCGTCATTCTCTGTAGTGTTGCCTTTTTCCCCATTCAAATTGGAGACAATGTCTTTATCGGCGAAGAATCAATTGTCAATGCAGCTGTCGTTGGGTCGTACGTGTATATTGGAAAGAACTGTATTATTGTAAGTTTGTAAGCTACATTTCTAGCCTTCGGGCTACCATGTGCGTTGGAGAATACAGTACAGTATTGGGTAATACGTACGTTAATTGTGAATCTTTAGGGAAGACGAGCAGTGCTAAAGGATTGCTGTTGGATTGCTGACAATACGGTGATACCTCCTGATACCACAGTTCCTACGTTCGCAGTTTACAAAGGATCACCCGGAACGCATGTGGATGACCAGCCGGATTGTACGCAGGACCTGATGATTGAGCACACTAGGAGCTATTACCAGCATTTTCTTCCGAATTCCTTGGATCCAAAAGATCATCCATTCGCCTTCATTGCAGAATATATGCGAGATACGAAGCTAGAATATCCTTCTGCTTCACCGACTCCCTAAATTGAACTTCACAAAGCAGATTGTTCTTTGAAGTTAATAATGCTGCTGGGATGATTCTGAACAGAGTGTTTATTGAGTGTTCCAGCTTGTTTTACAAGAGAGGCGTACGATACAAGCACTTGAATGAGATAATTTACAGTCATAGCAAAATTCTATATGTATTTGCTACAAGCTACGCTACGCTCAACAGCAACAAGTAAAATGATGGTCTCCACCAGGAATTTCGTTGTTCATGATTATCAAGTTTTTTAGAAGTACATCGCATGCATCACTACATATCTAGAGTTCCTTAATCTAGTCGAGTAGACGAGAACAACAAAATAGCTGCGAAAAGTTTGTCGTACACTACCACCACTTTCATGGACCAAAACGTAGTTAAAGTTGTCCAGGAATGCGACGATAGGATTACATTTTTGCGTTTCAACATTCCTAAGCGTTAGCACTAACATCGAATGTAATACAGAGCATGTAATCTATTCTAAGATTTTATAAGCTATTTAATTTTACTTGTACTCGTTTTGATACGCGCATGATAAGGATAAGGCACAAATGTTCGTGTGAGTAAACAGGGTGATTCTGGAAATCACCTTGATCGTCACCGTCTTCTTTCCTCTAGATTCCCAAGAATCTCTACCCCATGGAACCAACTGAGGTCCCCCTTCTGGACAGATATACAGTAAAAAGTAAAATATTCGACATAATAACAACTTTCAGACTTCAAATACAGCTTCGAATTATTGCTCAAGTTTTAGTTCCTCTATAAATACTCGTGTTGAAGGTCATGTTATTGCCTTCATTCAGCATTTCGCCACAGTATATCTTTCACTGCAAACGAGCGCAGTAGCACTAAAAAAGACTTGGCTGCAACTTACTATCTTCTAATAAACATCCATCAATAGCTCTCGTATAAATATCATCAATTTAAAAACCTATGATTTGGTTTAGCTGCCATTCTAGCAAGAGCAAGCATGAAAATCTATAATCGCTGAATCGCTGCTATGCAGTACTAAAAGATGTTGAATAACCAATGAAGTACGTATTACGAGTTTACACCTGGCCAACGTAATTTGCAGGAAGCATGCCTCTCATGCCAGTACGGTGGACAGTCCCTGTCATCCAGCCTTCATCGACCCCAGAACATTCGATGATCAAGTCGCCGTCCTTGAAGCTAACTTCATCCACATCCTGGGCTTCATAATCGTACAAAGCCCGATAACAAACGCCCGAATCAGGCTGCTGACGGCCATAATTCTGTTGCTGGTGTTGTTGCTGTTGGTGATGCTGCTGTTGATGATGTTGCTGCTGTTGCTGCTGCTGTGGCGGTGCTTGTTTCATAACTACTGTCTGAGGCTGGCGTAATCCATGGCTTGAAGGTATTCTGCCAGTTGGTCCCTGATTCCTTTGATGATGTTCCCCCGAGCCGTAAAAGTTGTTCAACGGGTCGTAGTCAGCAATAGAACCAACTTTCCTTGGCGAATCCGGGACAACTAAGGTAAAAATCTCATAAGACTAAGACTTAACTCACAGGCATCAAAATCTGCATCGCGAAACGGCATTGTTACCTGCTCCAGTATTCGATGTATACACCACATTTGTATTTCCCCTTGAAGAATAAGGAGAAGCGTTCATACCCTGTTGAGCGTATCCCCGATCTTGTTTATGCCGACCACCAGAATTCTGCTGTTGATGTTGGTCATAATCTGGTTCCGGGTCTTGATACTGATTTCTGTAAGCACTATTGCTGGATGGCGGCGGTGGTTGATACTGTGGCGGCTGAATGGGACGAGAAGCCCCATAGTTGGCGGATGGCGGAGCGGGCACCGACGAAAGCTCGTCCATATAAGTAGGGCTTCTTGCAGCACCAAAGCCGTTCTTTCCCCCTCCATCACCGGTTAAATTCCTTCGCGATTCCATCTGAGACTTCTTCTCCAAATCTCCATGGTACGTGACGTTACTGATGATTCTTGAGTTTTGCTTCAACCGCAAGAGCTCTGGATCGTCTGCTACCGGTGTGAATTTCCCCTTAGATTTTTCAAAATCCGCATGATACACCGCCTGAAATCAAGATCATAATTGCAACTAATGTAATTCCATCCCTAAAACTATTGACTAACGTGATTACGTACATTTGACTGGTTCTTTGTATTCTCCTGAATGCGTTTCATTTCCGGTGTATCTGCAACAGTTGTAGCCTTGGCTTTGGGGATGTGTCTACAAAAACCAAGAACTTGATTAATTAAAGCGGTCCCCCTTTTTAAATCATGTTGCAACTCATTCCAACTTACGCCTCACAATACGGCATCTTATTGAACCCCTTGTAGGTTTTCATATTAAGTGTCATCCCGCATTCGGAGCATTTGAAGCACCCCTTGTGCCATGTCTGTACAAGAAAAAATTAGGCATAAATTAGCTCCAATTGCATAATCATTTGATATCATCCCCACATGCCACAGATGCGATTTCCAACTGCATCACAGCAAATCGAAAAGAAAAGTTTTCATCATAAGAGGCCCTAACCTGCTAGAACCAAACCAAAATCTAAATCTGGCTCATTCCCACCCTCACTTCTCAAGAATCCCCAAAACGCATCGTTACATTCCGCAACATTCTGCTTCGACAGCAAAACCTACGTTCCTTCTCAATCGGCAAAAACTATCCCAAAAATAGCAAAAGTGGGGGAAGATGCAACAGTCCCACAATATTAGCCATATATAGTCAGATCCATTCAGGTTTCTATATTTGCTCATTCTTTATCGTTTAGCCTCGACAGCAGCCTCTCGTCTATCTAATGCCATACATATTGGCTTCCCATTTTTATCGTCGCACAGGATCCTGATTTGAAGCTGTTGCTGCATCCTAAACGACTAGACTTCTTCCAGTTTCCATCACATGATCTGCTAGCGTTAATGGAAATTCATGGTGGCTCTTCCACCACAAACTTGCACACTGCTACAAGCCTGTTGACGCCTACTACCAAAAACACCATCCGATGTATGTAGTAAAAGCACAATCCTTTTGCATGTGGTAGATCACGTTCGGAATTAATGATCATTTTACGATTTCTCCCGTCTGAAACACCGCCAGATTGTCTCACTCATTTCCGCTTCTGTTCGCCACCCCCTCTTCTGATCAATCACTTTGAGTCTCAAATTTCTTCTGCTTCTCCAGAAATGTTCTCATCACAACCAGAAGGCACAATTAACTCAACCCCATCATCAACAAAACTCACCTTATCCAAACATTTTAGCTCCTCCACCGGAAAGACTGATTTTGAGCAACGTGCACACTGTGGCATCTTGAAAATTCTCTACAACTTCTAATTTGGCACAAAATCCCGTCTTATTCCTCTAAACAACAGCCTCTGAAAAATCAACCAAAACATTTATCAGCCCCAGTCGTTTACACACGGTCATGCTTTTATCTCAAATTCTTCAACTCACCAAAAGTCGGCCGCCAAATAACTGACCTCAAATGATGATCTCTCTCTCCACAATAATCCCAACCAACAGGAACAAATAGACAAACGTCACCAGCAAAATAGGATAGAATCAAATGTCAGACGTTTATCTTCAAAAGATAGCTTCTTTTGAATCTTCCGAAACTTTGTCTCTCATGTAAGGCACAATGGATCTCACTCACTTTCTCAGATTTCGGACGGCTGAACTGATACTCTTCGATAATTTCCAGGTACAAAAAGAATTTAATGATTGCAGTTACAAAATGTCAAAACGAGCTCCTACAACATACAGACGACACCGCAAAACCGCGTTAAAAAACTTTTTGTTGTATGAAATCTCCAGTTTTATTCTCCAGTAGCAAATTGTTTACCCTGCTTCCCAACTTGTCAAGCTTTAACTGCACCTGTTAATTGGAATTAATTAATTAATCTACTTTTATTCCTTGATCAACAACATTCCTAAGCTACCGTCCGTGAAAAACTAAACATATCCTCAATTCAAGCTCTTCCCTTCTCCACTGTGTTAAATACGAATGCGGCTTCAAATGAACACACATCTTCCTGTGTATCGCAGACTCCGATCTGCGTTCCGTCTGTAAACAACGTCCAGAAATTTACTCCAATTTTTTAACGCTGAAACTTTTTGAATTGGGCGCCAAGGCATTTGTGCACAAACCGCGTTCAGAAATACCGCAGAGATCTGTGGATCTTACGCCATTGCATCTTTGCTGTATCTTCAAACGAGCCTCAAGGACGACCGTTCAAGATGCTCAGTACATTGAAGAATCTTGGCCATTTGAAGGGGCTACGCCTCGAAATGAAACTATGGGACTATACACAACAATGATTAATATGGTACACCAGAACCGTTGACGTACTTTAATCCAACGAGCGAAGGTAGAATACGATGGTAACGCTAAACTTTGCGTCATCTATCTAACGAACGTACTATAATGTCATGTCACAGTTTCCACAAAATCCGTGTCATGGAAGCTAGAACGAAATACCCCTGATCCAATGTACAGATTCACCGACAAGGATATAACTGTATACAGTCTATCATCTAAAACTAGAAGATCTTATAACTGGTCAAAACATAAAGCTCGAACAGGGAAGATTAACATGCAAACCTTAAAGCTGCTCGAATACTGAATACAACATGAAGTGAATTGTGCATTAAAGCATAAAGAGACCTGAGAAGACAAGTGGTAAGTATTTAGGTAAGTAGTAAAATGGCTAAACAGCTAGCTTAAAAAGTACATGCGTCTCAAGTCGACAATACCTCCATCTAAGGTATTATAGCTACAGTCTAGTGGTTATACAAAGCTAAAGACTTCAGAGGTTAAGTAAGTACTAAATCCTAATAATTCGCTTGTGGCTCGAGGTAGTGGTTCGCCTCGAAGATAGACGAATGGAGATTTTCTTACAATTGCTTCACAAACCAAGGTAGCAACTGTGCCCTTATACTTATCAACGAATCACAAAAAGTATCACTCAACTAATATCTACTAACAAGAAAGGAGGTTGCTTTTGACAGCTGCGTAATGGACAATTACTTTTACAATCTTGAGATTCTGAAAGAAGAGTCAAATTAAGTACTATTTGACGTACCCGTCTACATGGTAGCACCACGACAAGAACAAAAACGACGTGATGAACATTAAGTTTACGCTAATTTCCCATTGGTGAAAGAAATTACAATAGTTTTTGCGAACAAACCGGAAGTCCACCGAAGAGATAATATGTATGTATACACATAGTTTCCATCTAGTCCAAGTCTACAAAAATCGTCAAAACATATGAAGTGGATCAGAACCCATCGAATTCATATTATTCATATTATACGCATTCATTCCGACGTTGTTCGAGTTGTTTCCAAACATGGAAGGTAAGCTCTCTGATACGGGCGCGTCAAAGTCTAGTGGAAAGCCATCGGAATCCACTTCGTCTCCTAACTCGTCTTTTATCTGATGATGGTGGTACTGCTGCTGGTGATGTTGTTGTTGCTGCTGCTGCTGGCCCATTCCGTCGTGGGATTGCTGCATAGAATGATGATTTCCCGGGTTCGATTGATGCTGTAGTGACATCATTTGGGATGAAGACATTTGTTGAGACATGTGTTGCTGATGATGCATCATTCCTGGGTGCTGATGCCGCATTTGCTGGTGCATGAGATTATGCTGTTGTTGTTGCTGTTGCATTTGAGGCATGTCCATATGACTGGACGCCCTTAGAGCTTCGTTGTTGTAATCACTTCCGTTACCCATGCTCGAGGGTGCTTGAGGCTGCTGCTGCGGTGGTACCATTGAGTGCGGAGACATTGGTAACGAATTAGGATGTTGTTGCTGCTGAGCATTATTGTACCGGTCAGAGATTCCTGCCCCTGAAAAATCTGGGCTTTCCATCGACCGACACTCACTGGGATTTTGTTTCCAATCCGGCTGACGACCCAAATCCATTCCATGCTTCTCAGCAACATGAAGCTTCAAAAGGTGATACGTATTGAATGACGATATGCACATTTGACATCTGAAGTTCCGCTCCATCGTGTGTGTTTCCATGTGACGTGCTAAAAATCCAGGATGAAGATACGTTTCGTGACAAATATTACATGTGTACAGTCTCTCAGGGTGTACTGCACGCTTGTGGGCTATGAGATCCTGGTTACTGTCACACTCCAGCATACAGACGTCACAAGTCTTCAACGTTGGTGTGGTCGGCTTCTTTTTACTTCCCTTGCTCGTTGATTCACCTGAACAAATACCAAAATTAACAACAATTCGTTGTTGTATCCTAGCTCGTTCAAGGATTTCCGAAATACCTCCATCAGATGCCATTTCCTCGCTGTTAATTCGGATTTTTCGAGGTCTTCCACGTCCACGTTTCATTTGAGCTGCAGCACCTGAAAAAAGAAGTATTTCATAGCTTTCAAAGCGAAAGCAGAGAGCTAATCACAAATTTATCTTACTCGTACTTGTATTTTCCCACGGAGCAATTTCAGATCCATCAAGACTGGAGTCTTGACCACCTCCTGTGGGCGCTCCCCCTCCTAAGGCATTTTTCTTCGGTCGTCCTCTCTTTCGTTTTGGCACTGTAAAAATTCGGCCACCAATTGCTTCATCGAACTACAGAAAACCATTTCAACTACATATATACTAATTTCCAATCATATGAGATGCTCACCGCTACCAGGCTTCCCACTGAAGAACTTTTCGTCCTCTTCCGCATCCACATAATCCATCTCTCGTTTGCCAGAAGCTGCAATACAAATGGACATCATAAACTGCATCGACGTATTTAAAGAAAGCCAAGAGCAATCAGAATCAAACATACCATTGTTATCAGGTAAATTAATGCCACTGCTTGGTCGAACTATAGTATCTGGAGAATCTGGAGACCATCCACTGTTATGAGGGCTTGAAAACCTTGAGTCACCAATGTTATTGCTGCCTTTACTACCAGCCGGGAACGAACCGTGTGAATTTGTACGAATATTGAAACCTGTGGACAACATTAATGTAATTACATTCTTTGTTTCAATCCCACACAAAGCTATTCGACCAGGTCATCATGTTTATTACCAAAAGTTCCTTGGATCCATTCATCTAAACAGCTTCGCCACTTTTCCAATTCTTCAAACTTGCGCCTCCAAAACTTTACTTCTGATTCCAACAACAACAACCGTTCTTCCACGTGATTAGAGTTAGTTCCATTATTGGCGCTATTAGGGCCAATGGAATTCATTTTGTTGTCATGCACTCGTTTTCCGTCTAAAAACTGTTTCAGCTGCTTCCATTCGACATGGCGTAGAACTTTGAACAGTTTCAACTAAAGTTTCACTGAAAAAATCGTTGAAAACGCGCTTAACAATAACTGCGATCAAAGATAAGCACGCTTTTCCTCCAAACAAATATTCGAAGGCCATTCAGGTTTAAAATGACTGTTTCCCGCCCACCATGAAGCTGTAATAGTGCTCCCATTGAGCAGCTTCTGTTGTTTACGCAAGTACTCGATGGCTCTGGGGCATTTCGATTCCGATGTATATATAATACTGCAGGTAATCGTGCAATCTTTGTTTAGCTCAATGGAAACGGCAAATGGACATTGAGTACATCGATATCATGCCAGTTTACTGCCAAAAATAATCTATTCACGATTTTATAGATTACAGTCAAGTAAACTTAAAGTTACTGATAGATGTCCAAATGAAGAAGTTAGCTCAAAATATAAAAGTTTTTGTAACCATCAACACCTAATAGAATGTCAACATAAAACTAATTTTCATAAATCTAATTTTGGAGTGCTTTCGTGCACTCTCTCTCTCATTACTTGTTTACATTAACTACTTGAAATGTAATTGATAACTAAAATAACAATGATGAATCGTTGTCGTGTTCCGCAGTTTCTCAAAAACAATTATACTAATTGACAACATGCCGTATACTTCACACGCTTAATTACGTCTACCGGGAAGATTAACCGGTTCTAAAGTAATGTTCGATGAATTGAAAGCTTCCATGGTGGCAGCGGGTATGATTGAGAAACCAGCGGGGACTTGAGGAACGGCACCTTTTGAAGAAATTGTAATTGGTCTGATGATGCTGCCGGGGTAAAGTTGATGTGAAATGGGAACTAATCCACCTTGTATGTATTGAGAAACTGGAATGCGGATAGTTGTTGGCATTCCAGTAGTTCCGTTGCCATTTGTTGTGGATCCGGTCAAGGGACTCACTGAAGATATAGAACCGATAGGCTTCAAAACTGGAGGTTTCCGAACAATCTGGTTCTGATGAACACTTGACTTTCCCACGGCTCCTCCAAGCGCATTGAGACCGGCTGATTTAAACGCTTGAGACTGTGCTTGTAAATGCTGGCGTCCACGGGCAAGCGCAGCCTCTCCAGCTCTTTTCAGTGCTGCATTGTAATGGCTGTCAATGCAATGGTCGAAAACATCGCGAGTGGATTGTTCCACATCAGTGGGACAGAATGGACAGCAGATTCCAACATTCTTTTTACCGTGGTATGTCTTGAGATGGGCAAAAAAGTTTTGGCGTGATGCAGACACATGGAGACATAGTACACAACGAAGCAGTTGCTTGACTTGATAGCAAAACAAGGTCTCTCGGATTTTGGAATGCTTCTTCCCGCAGATTTCACAATATAAATTCTTTTGCGCCAATTCTTGTTGCGTTTCCAAAGATGGAGACGAAGTACACTGGTAAGCGTGAAGAACAAGCTCCGAAGCGTCGTTGAAGAACATTAGACAAGTAGCACACCTGAAGAATGGGTCCAAGATGACTTTCCTATGAATTTCCTGATGATCCAACTCCAAATGCCTTCTCAACCAGATCCTTGATTCGAACTGAGCCTTACAGACGCCACAGACCAGAGGAGCTGAGCTTTTCACTGGAATTGCATCAAAAGCTTGCTGGAATGGAACGGAACTGCAGCAGCCTCGGTGATGTTCTTCCAGATTATTCAGCAGCATAATTGAGCAGTTTCGGCATTGGTACCAAGACGCAACTTTGATTTTCGCATCGCGAACGTCTTCATCCGTAACTTCCTTGTTATGCTGAATGATGTTATGATTACGGAACAAGTTGTCAAGATTACACGGGAACGTCTTTCCACAAGTTTTGCAGCCCAGAAAGCCAGAATCTTTGTTTTGCTGCATCAACTTTGGTTTCTTCATAGGACTGACTTCGACAGTTTTGGCGGGCAGCAACTGAGGCGGTGGTCTTGTTATTCCGTTAGGCTTGCAATCAATAGGCGATATTACGGGAGTAATAACTACAGAGCTGATGTTTTCAATCTTCGGAGCAAAGTCTTCTTCCGTTTTGGCAGCTATCGCTCCCGGATAAACTTTTAGAGGCTTCTGTGAAGGTGTATTTTGCTGCACTGAAGTACCCTTTGGCAGTATTGGGACGAATTTAGTAACCGTGGAGTTAACACCAGATGGACCTGAGCACACAATGAGAATCACATATTTTTTTTATTATACAATTCTCACTACACTTTTCTCAATTTAAAGTTATTCTTCCTCATTCAGCGTTCTGGCCTTCAATATCTTCAAACTTACTTTTCGCATGTCCCTGTGGTGACTGCTGCTGATTCCCATTTCTAGCATACAAGATTTCTGTAAAACCAAAGAATAACCAACATTCATAAAACCTTCCACATTCCGCCCATCTTCCCACAAAACTCCAATACACAAAGAACTCACGTTTCTTCACAGGCTGAATCTCCACCCCACCCGGCAACTTCCTCTTGTTATTGTTAAAATTGGGATTCAACAAGGATCTCGAGTTAGAATTTGAGCTTGGACCTTCCTGCTGTATCACTTGTTTCACATCTAATACAAACGGCAGTGTAAAATCCTTTTTCGTCAGTGTGGTATTGAGTACAGGATCCGGGAAAACTGCAAAGACATTGAATTCAGCAAACTCGTTAGTTTCACTCTTAATTCCACCACACTCATAGCCCAGCATCCCTCAATCAATTCACTCACGTCTACAAAACTTCTCCTTGTACTTTGTCCTGAGAGTTGTATTGATACTAACAGATCCTCTGGTCTCTAAAACCACAAAATTCCATTAGATTCACAATTTCCTGCATCACACATCTTTGCATTTCAATTCCTCACCTTTAACTTTCTTGGCATGCTTCACAGCACAATTCGTCTGCATCTGCTTCATGACCGGCTGGAAAGCAATGATTTGCTTCGGTTCCCTCAACTCTGCTTCCATCACCTTGATCTTCTTCAAATCTTCCACCAGCATACATGACGTTGTAGCTCTCTTTTGGAACACTCGCATATCTTTTACTGAAATCAGACAATCAGAAACTTTTCAGCCACAGCTTACACGTTTTTAATATTTTTGATGCTTTTCACTCACGATTCTTCTTCTTCACTTGTGGCAGGTCTCCCGATTTAAATTTTGTTTCAGCCATCCCCATGAATTCTTGATCACCGTCTTCGAGTGTCCTTCCTCCAAATTCCTGCAAATCAAACACCAATCCTTCAATAATCCACTTGTCATTTTGAATATGCAGTTCTCCCTGAATCACAATTGATACCAAGTTCCGCTCTGAAAATTACGTAACGAAACAATGAGTCACGCCACTTTGCTATCAAATGTAAACAAACAAACCAAGACATCTTTGACCTCATAACCTTACCTTCAAAAAAACCTTGAATTGTTTCAAGTCCCTCACCACCCCTTTTAAAATTATCACGCCAAACTCTGAACTCTGCAATTTCCACTACCAGTAAATGTCAAAGGTCACCAGGGAAGCGTCTTGTATAAATATTTTTAATTATCATCGAAAAATGTGACTCTTCTCCCTCTACCAGTTGACTGGAACAACAAGAAAAATTTTATGCTCCTCTGTTGGCTACGGGAGAAACGAGAGCGAAATAATAATAACAACAACAACACAAGTAACGCCACCTCCACCGCTACATTCAAAAAGTAGGAAGGAGAGCATACGGGAAAGGAACATTGAAAAACGGTATCCTGCCGATCCTATGCTAGAGCATAGAGAGAATCCTCCATTTTCTAAAACACACGGAGAAGGAGCGATCCAGTGAGAGGAAGCAACCTGCATCTTCCCTCCATGCTACACCATTACTGTGTATATTTCCAACGCTCGCCGCCAGAGGTGCTCATGTCAAGGATCATCATCTCCTCCTCCTCCCACCAATGGCTTCTGCCTGTGCAGACCGCCGTAGCGCTCTCTATCGTAACTTGAAGGAAATGAGGTTCAGGAAAATAGGCAATTTAACAAGAGGCCACCAGAGGCGCGGCTGTCAAGGAATTGATGTTTGTTATTATGAAAAACCGTAATTGTCAATTGTATGTTTATATTTGAGCAGTAACGGTTTCTCATACGTTTAGTTAAAATACACTTATTGAAGAATGACTAATTTGCAACGAACCTGTATAAACCTGTAGATATGTTTCGGATCTGTAGAGAAACAATCGAATTATTACCAAAGAGAATGAAGCTCCATTACTGACGACACTTTAGTAAACAAGTGAAAAATCTACACAAGTTCTGAACTCCGTAAACTTATAAAATATACTTACGAAATCCAACAGCTTCAAAGATAAGCTGCCTTACACAAAATTATGTGTAAATATACTAACTAAATCAACCAGTGACATGACAACCACAATTTCTTCGTTGTGCTACATCTTCTAGGATGATGTATTCGTGGTGCTTGATTCTAGAAAATCATACTTGAAGTTCCCGCGCGCCACCACAAGAGAGCGCCACTTGCTCTCAACTCAATGCGTCTCGTAGAACGTTTTCACCTGCTGTTCGGGATTCTTCAAAGATATTTTGAGTGATTGACAAAGCTTTGATCTATGAAGCAATACATTATTACTCCGGTGACACATTGACACAACCATTGAACTAGAACTGTAAAACAACTTCAAAACGCCGGAAACGCGCCTTTGATTTTCCTAAAATATATTTTCAAACAATAATCATCATCAATTACATCGACTGACTGACTGAGCCGAAACAGATTTCGCTTCTACTAGTTCTCAAAATTTCTTCTTCTAAGTTTCCGTTAGTCTCTTGATTGTATCCATCAAACACCACCATTCTCAACATTGTCCCGTTAAAAATCTTTATCAAAATATACACTAAAACAAGTGCTTTTTAAAGATGGGGGCGTGCCGTATGAAATCGGTCATTTACTCTGATGAATGGTATTTGCGACGCTTGAAACAATACCTCGTAAATTTTCGATACATTCCACAAAATCTCTGCTTGTTTCAAGTCTCTTCTTCTCCTACCAACGGCGTTTGATTTGGTTTGGCTGCTGACCATTGCATATTTCATTGTATGTCCATCGTTGAATCGAATACAAAATTTCCCTCACAACCTTTCCAAGTTCAAGGTTCGCAAACCCCATTATTTATAGGAGTGCACACTTGGTGAACTGGCTAATTGCAGATTAATGGGCCTCAGTCCGTCTTCTTTTGCTCGCATCCATGCCGTAAAGTCAGTCTCCCGAAACGACGAAACATGTTCCCTTTGATTTCTCTCACTGGCCGTACACACCTGTCGTTCAAATGTTGCCAAATTCTATGAACTCACGTCGAAGCCAAACTGGTACCTGCGCCTGGCAAACCGCCGCCGCGGAAACGTTTAGTTTCCCTCGACGATGCTCTTGGATTGAAAAAGCTGGAGCTGTCTCAGTACACGGGATGTGCCGTTATCAAAGAGCTATATCACCGATCCTTCCTTCCTTCTTCCTTCTTGTAAGAAGCTGGTCAACGGAGCATGAAAATGATCATTTCGAACATGTGTCGAACCCACCACAAGTTGATTCAGTCGGTCCCGGGACGAACTCCCGCAAACAGCTCAATAAAACATCTAAAAATTCAGATATTTCATCATCGACGCAGGCAAAGTTTGTTACCGCAATCTCAGCAATCCGTTCAAAAATCATATAGTGCGATCATCGAACATCAGTTCGAAATCTTCTGCTCAGCAGACCCAGCAATCAAAGTGAAATCGTATATATATACATAACCTCAAGCTGCTGCAAAGTGATCAAACTTTTACTCTCGTTTCAGCAAACTTTCTATTATATTATTTCGCCCTTGGTCTGTGATCTTTAAGAAGGCGACTCTGGGACCAACGAAGAACGTTATATATTTACGTTGCCAGAAGCGTCCCCACGTTTCGTTTCGCCAGCTAAATGGACACTTGCATGTGTTTTACCGTATGATAATGACCCATAATCAGCGAAATCGCTCCTGTCATCATCTCGATAACCTTCTGCTCAAGTCATCTTGGGCGCCCAAAACTTTGAAAATGAACCTGTTTCTTAAGTTTCTCAATTATGAACGTCGTCGCCCAATTTCAGGCCTCTCATGCTACCACCTCCTGCTGCTGCTGATTTGGGCGCCACTGCCGACCACGCCCCTTGACCCCAGCGCCGACCAGGTCTACTCCACAGGCCCAGTGCTTTACAAGCTCCAACCCTACGGTTCCGACACTCTCTCAGCCTCGGGCGCTCAGATTCCCTATAGCTACATCTCGGACAACTCGCCCAAAGTCAACTGGAACGACGTACTCGAGTACTACAAGAGCCTCGGCTATGTCAACATCAACGATCTGCCCATCATGTCTTCGATGGGGAGTAGCGATACCAAAGTGTATGTTACAGACGCCTTGGGGACTGCGTCCAGAACCGAAGGTTTCCATGATCATCAAGACCTCAACGACTACGGCGGCGAGCCTCATGCTGGTGGTGGTGGGGAGCAGAAGTACAAACCTTCTGGACATCACCCAAGTCCTTCCCATCATCAACAACACGCCACAAGCCTTTCTACCAAGGCCAGCAAACAGTTTGGCGGCAGCAGCGTCTTTAGCAACTTCAGACAAGGCTCCTTTTACAACTTTCTGCTGCTTGCCATCCCAGTAATTTTTGTTCCGATTATGGCTCTGTTGTGGGTATCACTGCTGGCGACAGCGGCCCGGAACGCGCATGCTTTGGATAACAAAAAGTTGTTTCTTGTTCGAAGTACCGAAGGCCCCAATGGACATGATGGCGGTTGGGTAGGCGGCGCTGGCGAAGGAGGAGGAGCTGGAAACGCTGGGCGAAAAGAAGTACTCATGATGTTAGACGAGGATGATGAGGATGCCGGCGAAGAGCCTGACCGCAAGTACGGGGGCAAGTTTGGCTTGAAGAAGAAGAAATCCAAGGATATCAAGAAGAAACAGCATCAGCAGCATCAAAAGCACGATAAGGCTCAGGCTCCTGGTGGTACCACAACCGGAGGTCGCCTTGAGAAGCGTTCGAAGAAGTAGCGCTCGTTGAAGTTGCTGGCTCCACTTCGTTGACTGAATGTTGGGGGGATTTTTGTGTATAGTTTAGGATATGGAATTCAAAGTATTTTGTATACGGGAAAAGGAAGACAATTTTGTTGTAATTTTGCTTGAAAGTAAACCAGGAGGAATCAGTTAATTCACAGTATACCCGAGTATGAAACAATCGAGTTCTCATTTTTTCGCAATTTATTCACATCATCACCTTCGCTTCCTTCCTGTATTCCACCGAGGCAGGGTTCGGAACATGAGCGTAGGTCGTTCCATTTAAACAAAGAAAATGCAAGAATCAAGGCCTCAAGTGCAAGCCAATTCATCATATAATTCCTTGAAAAATCCCTTGGAGCTTTTACACGCTCTTGCAACTTTAACATTCATTATTGTGCTCCACAAACAAGCAATATTTCATATATTTTTCTTCACCGAATGAACACATGACGTATGTACCTTGAAGCGTTTTCACGGAAGGAAACTGTAATGCCAAGCGGCGCTGGCCGGAGGCGCTTCCAACCAGCGATGAGAAGTATATAAGTATAAACGCAAGTCAAAAATGCAAGTTTATTTTGCCAAGAATTTTGCTGGTTTCTTTAAAATATTTACTGATGGAACTCAAAATATTTTGGTATGTTCACCTACTGTAGGATTTGAGTGCAAAAACTGTATTCACCTGTGCTTTGAAATTAGCATGCTTTCCATTATGCTCGTTAACTACACCTTTGAGATGATTCATATTCTTCGTGCTACAGGCTAATAAATTTTACAAAATTTTATAAATCAGGATGCAGTGGCCAACACCGTTTTTAAATTAACAATGTTAATTTTTATTGCAAAAAGAAACATGCCAAGTTTTACTGCGATTCTCTCCCGCCCCTACTCCATAATCGCTTGAAAAATCGGTGGAGGTTGTTGCAAAATTTACGGAAGCAAATTCAAGTAAATAGGTAAAGGGATGCCGAAGGCTTAAACGCTTAAAGCAATGCAAAGCCTCGAGAAATAGCCTTGAGGACTTGAGAAGGAGAACAAAATCCTCGAACGGGATTCTTGTTACCTGGCTGGATTTGGATTCAGGAAGCGCGAAAGTAAATCCCATTAAGCATGCAACTTAACGTATGGAGTCAGGGCTCATTTTGAACTAAACTCAAAACTGGCAAAATCCTTGAGCCTTTAGGCTGCGTATTTAATTGCTTCTTCAAGAAGAAAAGTAAAGACAGATGACAGCAAGGGCGGCGGTTGTTGTTGCTGCCGGATTTTGCCATTGCCTTGTCAACCATCCTTCATAAAAGTGTAAGCTGAATCTCGGCAGGGTTGCACAGTTGAACACACATAATTGCTTCTTGTGTCTTTTCTCTTTTTCTTCAAATGTCAAGGAGAGGAGGTTGTTGTGTAAATTATCTTTTCCCTTTACTTATTTGTGTCAGTCGGTTTTTGGACCGTTAATATAAATCAAGGATTTGAAGACCTTGTAAACTTGAAGCAAAATCTCAAAGTCAGGGAGATAATCCTTAAGAAGGAGCCAGAAAGTAAAAACCCAAAATTTTAATTTTATGGAGAATAGAACAAGGTACACACACGCATTTTTTTGCAAAATTGAAGCGCTTATAGTTTCTCATAAATTCAGGTGATTATACTGAATTCATCAAGCAACTGCATATTCGCAATTCTTGCAGCGACAACTGCAATACACTTAATTTTGCTCTATTGCGGTTTCTGCCAATTCCGCATGACAGAAGAAGCTCCTCAGCCCATCCTCATTATAATTAAAGAGAATCTCGTCATCCGTTTCTGACTTTACGTAAATCACCTGTGCGCTTTCATTATAATTTTTGCTGCTTCAACTAATTTTTATAACCTTCTCCTGCTTGATTTAAAAGGAGTTTCACTTTTGAGATGAAGACTACTATACTTGTCGCTTGATGATTAATAGCCCAGTTTCTGTCAAAATCAAGGAAACTTATGGCCCCAAAAATGCCAAGCTGCATGTTTTGAACCACTAGAATGAAACTTCAAATATGGACTGGAACTTGCCAATTTTTCACCAATTAATTGTAAAGTGTATAACTGTGACTTTGAGAGGACTTGAACTTGGCTTGCAGAACTGTACTGCGCTTATTTTGCAAAAAAGTCATGTTTTGCCATGTTCATGTGAAGCATAATAAATTATTATCTGGGCAGTGTGCCTGAATGTAAAAGCACAAACTGCCTGACTTATGTGTCTTATAAATGCCACACACACAAGATTTCAAATTCCATTCACTTTAATCAGCTAAACTTGATCTCGTTAATATTCTTAAGATCATCTCGTTCTAAAAAACACTTGTAAACGATCCAAGTGACAAACTGCTAGTCAGGTCTCATCCATCAACTTGCCAAGTAAATGTCGCGCGCGCGCAGCTGCGCGCGCTCTCTTTAAACATGTTCACCAGCATCCTAGTAACACAGTGAAATTTTTGACATTTTTCCCAAGATTGTATATGGCCAATTGCTTGATTTCGCTACTTATATACTTGTAAGCATGCTGAGGGAGCTTCAAGCAGTGCTTTAAACTCCTGATCAAAATTCCTGATACAGATTAATCCCGCCTCATTTCCTCGCCCTACTTTGAATTCCGCGGGCGACCAGTTACCGTTCAACGAGTGTTAAAAGTGCAACACCGTTGATCACCGACCATTATAACCTTGCGAGAGAATTTTAAGCACCTGATTGCATGCGAAATGGAATCGAAAGAGGAGGATAATTGGCGAACCCGCCCAAAAATCATCATCATTTATCCGCGCCATAAGGAAGCGCGAGAGCGCGCGCTCTCCGAGCTCCTGTTCAGCTACACTTGTCGGAATGCTATATAAATAAGCGAACGCCATGTCCATACTTGTTCTGCACATCAAAATCAGGGCAATAATTTGTCGACCCGATGCTGTGGAAAACAATGGACGACGGTTGAAGTTGAGGCGGGATCTATGTGAATCCGCCATCGACGTAACGCGGTCACTTTTCCCTCCTATTCCGATGCGACCCATAAGAAAAACAATACGGTGGCCGGAAATGGCATCATTTTGCTCGCTCACCTTTTGCTCTCAGTCAATCTCAGGCCAAGGCGAATTATATAGTTATTCTTCTGTCATCACAGATTCGCCTTCATCCTTATGTGAATTCGAACTTGAAAAAAAATCGGTCGTTCCCACAGCCTTTCGCCAGTGGTTTCAATAGTAGTTCGGTATTTCCCTTTTGCTCAGTAGAGTCAGTCAGTGAAACCAAAATCCGGATTAAAGCAAAAGTTAAAGTTGGCTCACGGAATCATCTTGACAAATTCATTTTCCTTTTTGCCCTAATTTGTAATTACCAAGAAGACGACCAACCAGACACATATAAGTAAAGTGTATAAATGACACGCACGCATTATTTCGGCTTCTCAAAATCTTCAAATCTGACATTTACACTTTCTACGCATCTTGCCTTGTTCATTGCATTCATTCTTCTTTTTAATTCCTCTTAACGAGATTTATGGCAAAAATACACGGCAACTGCGCTATGTATCTCAACATGCCGTTAATCGCCAAAAGAGCTTTTACGCACTCGAATACCCGAGGCTTACACTTATACACACCAAAAACAAAATTCGCCAAAACTTTACGCCATCTTGGCCCAACATCACGCTTTGTTGTTACGCTTTTAATTACTATTTTGAACGAGTCGCACTCAAATCTTGTTCCTTCGCCAAGTAAGTAAATGTACTTCAAATTGGATTTCACCACTGACGTCCACACTAAAATTGCCTTGAGAATATTAAACTTCAAATAACTTTTAATACCTCTTTTGCCATAACTTTCAGTCCACTTGAGCAATTATATCCGTCAAAATTTCAAAATTGGTTCACCGAATCTCAGAGTCGGTCTCACTCCGAAAGAGCTTCAGTCAGTGATCCAATTAATCGGCATCGATCTGAGCAATTAAGTAACGCACATCATTTACTACACGTCTCCTCAAATTCCTTTACTTTTTCTGTTACCTTTGTTTTTGTCTCTGATGCTCCCTAGATTTAAAGCTCTGCTGACTGATAACGTCCTTTAACTGACTCAAAGAGCAGACAATTTCATATATCGAGCTTTCACGCCATAAACCGTAACATCGGCGCGGCGTAACATTATGACTGTATGATGACGTTATGATGAGATTGGCAGCAGAAGAAAACACGTTCTCAGGTGTATCAGACAATCTTGAAAAGTCTTATCCATGGGCATCGAGACGTTACTTTGTTAAGTTACGAGAGTGTGAGGAGAACAAGCTTTAGAAAGTGAATCATCATCGATGATGATGGTCAGATAAAATCCGAAATGGCCCTAAAGTTTGTTGAACACAATTTCAAATCCATATTATATAAAACGTAACCAAAGAACACTGACAAATAATGTCGCACCCGGCCATTTTGTCGTGCAATATTTCAAAGAGCGATTAAATCCAGGTGAAATCACATATGAATTTTATTATTGCACTTCAACGATTACGAGAAAATGTGAATTTTGCCATCTGCAATTATGTTACATCAAAATTGATAACCTCCACGACAGCTTATTGACCATTTCCACCACCCATAATTTCACTTCTCATTCGCGCATAACAAGCCCTAGCGGCCATAAATTTAACGGGCGAAAGGAGAATAAAATATAAAAGTAGCAAAATTTTTACAGTTTCTCCACAACAATCATGTTCGTTCAAGGAAGGAAGGCTTTACAGGGAAACGTGCATTTCTTAAGGCTCTTTACTTACATCTAATTATCGTCATCCCAATAAGTGCGTGCGCTGTGCAAGCGCCCTCAAGTATACACGTGCTTTCCCTTTTGTACAAACCTCCATTAGAAACAAAGGGGACCACCAAAAGGAGCTTCATAGGAGAAAGAAGAATCCTTATTCCAAGTTCAAGTTGAGCAAGCAAGCAGGGGAGACTACGCGCTGCGCTTGCGCTTCGACCGCGCCGCCCAACCGCGCTTGCCCCCGTCCAAATGCTCGGTCGTGTGTGTGTGGATGTGTGCATTGTTGTCTTATGGTCTTGGTCGCAATTAATATTTGCGAATAATATAATTTCATCTTGTTCTTCCACCTGCTCTTGATATTTTCCCTGAGCCCTATTTGAAGGCCGCCCCAGCTCCGATTCTGGTCACTCGACAAGTGAACTTCCAACAGTCCACAACTCGGCTCCAGTTCCCTTCAACTTACCTCATCAAACATCGAACCGCTCAAAATGCAAGCCAAACAATACCTGCTGTGTTTCGCCCTCGTGGCTTCAAGTGTCGTGTTCGTCCAAGCTGGAACAGCTTCCAAAGTAGCGGCTTCTGAAGCAGCGGGAGCGGCGGCAGCTTCAGTCAAGGACGAAGCTCGAAGTGGCGGCTGGGGCGCCACAAGCTACCCGACCGGCTACTCCTTCTCGCATGGACTCACCAGCTACGGACTTCCGCTCATCCTCATTCCCTTGATCTACTTTGGATTCTTGTGGTGCATTGTGCTCTTTGGAATCAGCGCCTTTTCTGGGGCTCCAAGCCATCATGGAGGACATGGAAACGCTGGTGGTTGGGGCTGGAGAGCCAGCAATGGCGGCGGCGGTGGCCATGGACAAGGACGCTACAGACGTCAGGACTTTGAGGATGAGTACTACAATACTCAGCAGCGAGTCATGAACAGCTTCCAGTAAAAGAGGTGAGAAGCTCCATTGATTTCAGCTGACACAGTCAACTTCGAAGACGTATGAGGTATACTAAACCATTTTGCTCTTTGATTCCGCAGGCCTTCATTCATCCGTGGTCGAACTTCTTCCATGGCTTCTTCTTCTGGTGTTGGGCGGTGTGACCTGATGGATATTGACCATTCGATGTCTTATCCTGTAGAGGGCGTTGGGTCGAACAAAACTACTGAAAGGGCCTGCGAATATAAGTTATTGTTTTTGTTGTTGTTCTTGTTGCTTGTTGATTTTGGCTTAATTTATTCTGCGACGACTATACTTAGTATTCCTTTTTTACCTGTGTATTGTTTGTTGACGCAAATGTACTTTGACACCAACCTTAAGGACAGACAACAATG
>JAQGBJ010000524.1:0-38648 GCA_034698345.1 Sphaeridia pumilis | reverse complement strand
TCAGTCAGCAAATCATCGTCCAGCAACTCTTTCACAGACACAATCCCACGCTCCAGGAGACAGTCAGGTAGAGATTTGGAAAAATAGAATTTATTATTAACAGAGATGGAGTCACGAGCCCTTACGTTGAAGCTATTAAACTTCAAACGATACGTTGAAGTAGGTTTCAGCTCCTTCTTGGAACCAGCTACCCAACGCCATAATGCGAAATGAAATCCGCATCGCCTCAGGATCCTTCAGGTTCAGGCCTCCATTTTCCGGTCGCCCGTACAAATAGAAACGCTTCACCCATCTGATCCCTTGACCCCAGATAAAAGAATAGATTAACTTTCGATCTTGAGTGAAGAAATCAACAGAAGGATTAAGAATTTGGAGCGGAAACCACAGTCTCGAGAGCGATGCATGCAGCAGTTGAAAGTTTACTGCTATTCGTGTGGGAAAGAACAGGCTTGTTGCGAGATACTGAAAATTGGTGGTGAAGTTAAACACTTGTTGTTAACTAGTTCTTCCCATTTGTGCAATCATTTGATATATCTCAAGACTACATGAGGAACATATGATAAATATCCTTTGCGCGAGATGTAAATTCAACGCGGCGGGATTCATTTTACTTTGTTGTTGTCACAAAACTGTTTGCGGATCATGTGTATCAGAGCTTGAAAAGTGCCCAGTGCGTGACAGTGAAATAATCGCCACGATGTACACCGAGCGAAATCATGAATCCTATACAAGTCCGGGCTCCTCAAGTTCGACTCATCCTTTTATTGATATTTCTTCAAGATTACAGAATGAAGACGTGAGCTTGATCGCAACTGATTTACTTGATAATGTTTCAAGCACTTGTGGGTCCGAGCAGTAAGTTTACACACTTAGCTTAAAACCCCTGACTTGTTCTTGGCTGATACATGAATATTTGTTTTAGAGATTCGATATCGCTGCTTGGCCATACACTTGGACCTTACTTGAATATTACGTGGTAGTGATTGATGTTCAACTTCATGTGACAGTGTGATGTCCGAATGATATGTATACGTCGTTTCAAGGAATAAGCATAGCTATAGAGAGTACACAATTAGCAAAACAAAAACAATTTTATTAAGATACTATCATGTTAATTACCATTTCAGTTCATAATATTTCTTTCCATGTCTTTACTTGAATGTACGCTTGTTTAATAAATTACGTCTCAGCGTATCAGGTGATTTTACATTATATATTTTATCGCGCCTGTCGCAAGCCTCACTACCTGCCTTACAGGAACATATGATCAGAAACCTACCTATAAAATGCATATGTAATTATTGGATAGCGCGTGACTCTACAATGATCTCATTGAGAGAAATGAAGATGATGTTCATTTGTGAGCGCCGCATATGTACTATACAATATGAACGCTTCTGCTATATGTAAAAGGTCGAACATGTTGGTTCTTTTGTTTCACTGGAGCGTTTAAAATGGAGATCCGCATGGCAAATAAATGCAAAATATAAACTACTACGTTTGCATCAGCTACCTCTTCGATCAACGGTCTCCCCCTTCCAGTGACCTCTTTATCCGTGCTTGTCCTTTTATGCGCCACCGCAGGATTAAACCACCTTCCTTCCTGTTCCTGTCCAAGTTCTCCTATATGAGCGTTCATATCGCCTAGTATCCATAAGCTAGCATCTGGTGATAAGCTCCGACTTTCTTCTGCCCTTCTTATGGTATTGCTGATCTCATCCTCCTTCACCTGGTCATTCCAATAAACTGCCCAGATAATAAAGTTCAGATCTTATTTGTTGTGCCTCAGCAGCACCGCCAAACATTTGTGGGATGATTCCACTATTGTATATTTCCAGTGACCTCATGTTCTGGAAAAAGGTAGTTTATCTTCGCCTTCATGGCCTTTACTTCCCATTTGGACCAAGTTTCAGTACAAACTATAATCTCCACACTGTTTAGCAATTTCAAGTCCTCCACAGTTAAATTTGATAATGTTCCAAACCCATGTATATTCCAATTCACAATCCGTACGTCGTAGCCGGTATCAATCTTCTTCTTTTGGGACTTAATGGCTGCGAAATCCATCCAGTTCAAGGACGTCATCCACCTCCATTCCTTGATTCTGCTGCCTATTGTTTCCCTGCTTGGTTATGTCTTGAATCTTCCTCAGCTCCCGGTTGAATTCAAGCGTCCAAGTTCCACCAAACCCGTCTGTGACTTTTAGAAGTCCCCGTTCTATCTTGAACTTCTAGTTTTCTGATTTGTCGATTTGAGCTGCTTCCCACAATTGATCAAAGCTCATTCCGCCTTCATTTCCACCGGCAATTTCTCCCAGTCAATTCCAATCTTCTTAAAATTCGGTAAGTTCGCCAATTTATTCTTATCTTCCATGACTTGGTCCCTTTCCCTTCTATCGACAAATTCCACTTCTATTGCTCTAGGTCGGCCATTTCTTGCAGCTGGTCTCCCTATTCTAGAACACCATTCAATCGTGTACTAGAATAGGGAGAGCAGCCGATTGCCTCAAAAACTTCCATCGCGTTCTCCATCGTTCTCCTTGGGCTCTCTTCGTCATCCTCCTGAAGTCCATAGACCATTACACGATTGGCATGTTGCATTCTCCATAATTTTCCTTGGGCTCTCTCTAAGGTATCCACTCTTTGTTCAACGATTTCCACTTTCTTTGGGAGCCCGTTCAGCGCAGCTTCGATCCTATCCATTTTGGTTTTCATCTCATTCCTGCCTTCATTCACCGCCGCAAGGACAGTCGCTATCGAAGGGCCACTCGATTCCCCGTCCTTTCCCATGGTCCTGACCGACTTTCTCCCAGGTGCCTCGGCTGGTGATTTTCTCTCCTCTCTTGTCCTTTTGCTGGTACCAGGCGTTCCTTGCTCCTCCGACATCCGCCTGAATCAAATCAGATTTTCTGCCAGTATCTTTTGACTCCAATACAAAGCGACGGACCTCCGCCGGACATATACTTTTTAAGAAGAACTTACTTCTAGTATACAGATCTTCCTTTTCCTAAGTCTACAGTCTTCCCGCTTCCTTCCCGTCTCAGTCTGTCCTTAGTCCCACTTCTGGCTCAAGAGTTTGAATTCAGCTTGGCGGTTCCTCGGCTGGTAGATTAGTTCGCAGAAATTAGTACCGCTCGTATGCCACATTTGGCTATAAGACAACACGTTTAGGGATCACGTAACTTGTCCGAAATCCCACGACGCTTATGCACTGTACGCGAAAACTGCACGCAACCCCCAAGCAAGCTTCCACTACTCAATGAGCCGTACAGTGCAAGCGGGTGGACCACCACCCACTCGACTAACCTCCTTGTTGGTTCACTCTTCAGCCTTCTATCTCCAGATGTTTACACCAAAATTTCCAAACTTTATCTTCAATTTTGGGGCACAAGGAATGAAATTCCACAACTTTTGACTTGATTTTCATAAACCTTGTAATTACTTGCACTAGGTTCACCACTTTTTCGGAACTATAAGGGTGATTTTGACTACTATTTATCCCCCTTTTCTGGAGCCACACTTTTTGCTTGCGTCCTCCTCAACCTCCCTATCTAAAATCTCAACCTCCCTATCTAAAACCTCACCCAGGTAATCTTCAGCCGACTTTAGTTAGTAGAATAACGACTCACTTTCATCCATCCAAGCATCTTCAACAACCATTCCACGGCTAGTGGCGCATCTGTGACATCGTGATCTTCATTCACGCACTTTTTAACATGATCATTATATAAAACGTCGGGTAAGTTTCCAAGACATAACCCGCATTCCCGGTAAAATTCCATCCTGTAGAAACCACAAAGTGAGCATTTTAGATCCGATCGGATACTCGATTGCGTATAATGAATAATTAATAGGGGACAATACCTCGTAATATTTTAATACGGCGGGCTTGACCTTCTTCTATTTCTTGTGCTTGATCTTCTTGGGAGTAGTGTAATTCTTCTTACGCTTCTTGACACGATCACGTAACTGGGGGGAACGAAGTTAAGAGTAGATTCCTTCTGGATATTGTAGTCTGAAAGATTTCGGCCGTCTTGAAGTCACTAGACGACGGAATTTGTTGATCTGAAGGAATTCCTTCCTTGTCTCGAATCTTAGCTTCGACAATTTCGATGGTCTGTTGCTCGTCAATGTTTTAACGAAGATCTGCAAACCACAACAGAGTCAATCAATTGAAAAATGTTTTAAATAACGTTTGTTAAATTAAAAAACATTTTTTTTTAATTGCTCACCTTTTTGTTACTTGTTCTTCTTCGTCGTCGTCTTCAAGTATGAAATTTACTTCCTCGCCCTCACTTGATTGACGGCAACGCCGTCTCCCGCCCGCTCTCTCCCCTGCCCAGCATTAGCCGCTAAGCCGCCTCACATGCCTATGTGCTGGCTATGGTGCGGGTGTTCCGGCGGCGGTGCCCGCCGAAATGCCGGTAACACATGCTGGAGCAAAAGAGAAGGGAAGAGAGAAACGGGAGATGGTGTGTGATCCATGCGAGAGATGGCGCGGATGTGCGGCGTTCTGTTGTTTACGTTTCAGAACCGGTTTCCAGCTGGTTCTGACAACAGGATGCCGCATATAGATATATAGAGCCGCTGAAGATCTTAATCTTCTCCAGCGGCTCTCTGCGTTCTGTTTAACATTGTTTTTCGCTCACGAATCCTATCTACTTTGACGTTGTCCGGCGACAAAGTTTTGAACAAAAAGATCTTTGACTTGATTCCCGTAAAAACGCTGCCTATGTAACTGAGCAATGAATTAATGGGGATTGGGACGATAAAAATTGGCATGGATACGGGACAGTGAAAAAATTGGAAAATTAAATTTTGGCTGGAAGGAAAGAATTTGATTTTGAGAAGGAGAAGTACAAGAACTTGATAGGAAAGAAATCTGATCTGACAGGAAAACGAAAGGAAGAGACTGATAGGAAAGAAGAATAAATGGATCATATCATTTGAGTCACATTTAATCATTCGAGCCCCAGCACTGTTCTAATAATCATGTCGTTCAAACAGTGCCAGGACTTGAAGTATTGTTTTAGCTGTCTATCTAGCGGCTGTATCTATGGCATTTATGCCGGGACAGCCGTCCGCTATCGTTGACTCTTGAACGAGTCGCAGTCCATCAGCATCGACATGGATCAGCTGATCCCTGGGCCATCTCGACCTCGCCTCCTACCACCGCCTGCTCCGCCAACACCATCAGCGCCTCCTGCCGTTGAGACGAATCCGAAGCGCTGGAGCTCAAAGTGGGCAGTCTTCAAGAAAGCTTCGGCTCCACCAATGTCTCGCACCAAGTGCGCCTCCAAGTTCGCCCACGTCGCCTCCAGCTGGCCAACCCGGCCCTTCAAGCGCTCAAGCGCCGGGCTCTAGAGTAACCACGGACCGAGAAGTGCCCACCGCTGATTCGACCTCAAATGACCCAGCGGGTCAAAATGGTGCGCGCGCGCCACCCGGCGTGAACTTGGACAGCTCACCCGCCGCTGGAATCAATGAAGACGGGACTGACGGTTTTGTCGGATTCTTCCGACAATGTGAGTGGTTTCAGCGGCGTTCCGCTCAACGAAGAACTGCCTCCTCTCGCCTCCACCCCAAAGCCAAAGAAGGAGAAGTTGCGACGTTCCCAGAGGCTCCTTGGCATCGGAAAGTTGAGACTTTGTAGTCGTAGTGCAGTTAAGCACCCTATTGATGATTATTTGTAATTAAATTATTAAGTGGCGGAGTGAATTTGGAGTAAATAAACATTTGATATTTCAACTGCTTTTTATTGAAAAAAATGGCAATGACATGTTCAATGAACAAGAAAAGTAGAATCAAATACAAACAATTTTCGACACCCGCATAATATACAAGGGCCTTAGCTTTTATAGAGTATAATATTATTTTCATCAGTACGTAGTCCATTATAATAAGGTTACTCATTCAACGACAATTTCAATTCCTTCGGCATAATCTAACATGTCAATCAGGTTTCCGGTATCCGTCCGCGTCTTCCCATGTTTACATTCACAGGCCTTGGGACAAATACAATTACCATCGGACAAGCCTAAATTACCCATCTGCTTAGTCAACCGGGCCATTAGACCATGTCTATCATGAAACACTGTTGCGTGTATAAACTTATCAATCTCCGGCTTCAAGTTTAGTCTCGTATCTAAATACCCACTGGGGTCAGAAAATACACAGGGCCGTGCTACACAATCCATGATAGCAGTATATTAAAGCGGGTTAGGCCCTGCTGCTTTGAGCGTAACATCTATTAAAGCCAGTATGAAGTTACCAGCTCCGGAGAAGCGTATAGATTTTATTTGGCCAGATATTCTTTCTCCACATCCGGCATGGACTGTAAAACGTTCATACAGGTAACAAAGGTCGGAGAAGAAACTTGGTAAGTGGTTATGAGGTGGCCTGTACAAACCAGCTACCAAGAACTTCTTTCCATGTGGAGGTTTTATAATTAGTGAGATACATTCAAATTCATCCTGCAGGTTAATGTTTTGAAGTATTTCGTAGTTTAACCCATTTTTAAAGTAACAAGCCATGCCACCACCGTTTCGTTGTCTATCACGGCGTATTATCGAGTAGCTGTCAATGTTGAAGTTTAGGGAGAACTTGCATTTGGTTTCTGCAACAAACATTATGGAAAACTTGTGATTTTTTAAGTATAAATCCAAAACGTCTACTTTATGACGCAAACTATTCATGTTTACGTAGCCAGTAAGCAAACCCCTTAGGCAATGTTTTTACTGTTACTGATAATTTGGTTGCATCAAAATATTCTGATATTGGGCTGTTTGAAAACAACTCATCGTCTGCCACTAAAGAATATTGACATACAATGCAAGTATAGGACATGCGTTTGAATTCAAGACAGAAAATTACGTTAATGACGCAAGAAAGGTGAAACGATGATAGGCATTCCATGCACTGTATAAACTTCTGTTTTCTCCTATCAGCTTTTAGGCATGCCTTACAACTAACGGCTGTTGAGGCTGAATTATCCTGACTAACATTTACATTGTTGTATTCGCATACGGTACAACACCATCCGCAGTCTGCCTTGTATTTTTTGAATTGCTGATCAGATAAAGTTAAGCACAACTTATGATGATATTTGCTACTACAGCAGTACAATCCGGTTTTCCGTTCGTCAGTTTTGCGGCACAGCGTACACTTGAGGTCAGGGCTTTTGCAGTTCAGTTGCGACATGACGTGGTGATGGATGACAGGTCAGCCGGCAGCAGTAGCAGCGTGAAGTAGTTGTGGAGTCAGATGGCGGTAGTATTACTATCGTCAGAGTCCCGAGGTATAAGGGATTTTGGCAGTTTTCGGCTTCAAATCCCACGTTGCACGGTCTTGTCCTTGACCTTGTTGACCTCGAGAGGTCAGTTGCTGTACGGAACAGCAGCAGCGCTTAAATACAATGCTCTCCCGCGCTGAATACGTTATTTGTCTCAAAGCAATATTGAGACATATGGGAGAGCCAGGTAGCTTAATCTGCCTTGCACAGCAGTCAGGGCAGGAGTGAGCTGCTTATTATGGACCCTACGGAGTAGGGGGACATACTAGAAAGTGTGTGTCCTTTTTTGTGATCAATTAGACGGCCGTTGTGTGTACTTTAAGCGGTACTTCGGCCGCATGGTAGATAGGCCGTTAGGTTAGTACTAGTGCCTGTATTGGTTTTAGTTTGCAAATTCCTCTCCGTTTCGGAGATATAGAGGAATTCGCAAATCTGTACTTTTCCATACGGAACCGTACGAGCGGGCATAGAGCACCAAGAGTAAGCAGGTGATGGGGAAAGATGCGAACCGGCATGAAGGGGCATATAGGAAAGGGAGAGTGATGAATCCGTTGAAAAGGCCGGTAGTGCATATTATGCAGTTTGGCAAGGAGAGCAGCGAACAATAAAAACAGCACAGATTTCCCTGGGACGTGGAGGGGATTATGGTAGTGCGAGCGGTAGAAACGTTTTGCCCGCTTAAGCGGCAATTACTGCTCTACGTAGCAAAAATAAGCTTGCCGGGACGCGCCTAAGGCGCGGGCAATCATGTTTGGTATCCGATGACTAACATTAATTAATAACACACAAATCCATACAAACAAGAGAAAATTTCCGGGGACGACCATTCATTGTAACCATTTTACAATACCGAGCAGCAGGGCCGACCGAGCCGGAGGTTCGGATGGTCCTGCTCCTCAACCACGCCCCCACACGTTGTCCCTACCCGATTTGAACCCTGAGCTAGCCCGCAAAGTATACAATGTCAGTATGCACTGCATAGTGGGTAGGCTTTCTACACATTGTTACACAAACTATAACTCATAATACGCTGTAGTTTGTGCCCGACGTTACTGCCTATCTGTCATTTTTCTATCAACATTCACATAGGAAAGACAACTAACCAATTCTCAATATTGTACCTCCAACAAATACCAAGCAATGCCGCTGTATAAAAACTTCATCAGCAGAATTATTACAGAATAGTATACACATTGACTACACTTGTATAAAAACTATTTTTTGTTAATTCAACATCCCTTAGTTAGTTTGATGGTCGTAGGGTCCATCTTACAGCACCGTGTGCTTAATTTAATTTTGATCCCTACCATTCCCATCTGCAATTACACCGTACAGTCGATCAAAACATCGAATTCAGTTTTATTCACCTAGTTTCCGCTGCGTAACCAACCTGCCTTTACCCAAGTACAATAGCAAACCACTATTCTTTGCATTCAAGTTACCAGTAAGACGCACGCCGCTCTGGAGACGGTAATATATGCCGAAATTCTTTAAAATATAAAACGTCATCAAACAAATTAGAACCTGATTCTGCTCCTGCTGTTTCAAACGTTCAACTTTAATTACTTCGGAAGTGTCATTTCAGTGTATTTCGTAGTTTTAAAGAAAGAAAGAAACACCCGAAGTCTTCTCGTTCGGAATGCGAGAAACTTTTGGAGTCCAAAATATTCAAAAACTCAATGTTTAATTTTTTCGAATACCGCCGTCTTTGCCGCCGTCTTCTCACCAAAACATGTTTCTTCTCTCTTGGCAGTTTTTCCCACGTGTTCTCTTACTACACTTTTGTCGTCTTCAGTTTCCTGATTGCTCATATCTTGAATAGCTTTGATCGTTCTCGATTCATTTCCTCTCACTTATTCTCATGCTAACAAAGTACGGTCACTGTTGATGCCAGTCGTTTGGGGGCATTACCGTACATTGTTCCAAAAATGAGTGGGGGTGGTGTGTGGAGCTTGGTGTCCAAGCATCAGAAACCAATGCAAACTTTTAAGGTTGGTACCGAGGTTTGGGGATGCACCTCTTCTGAGTAAAGCTGGACTTCTCTTTGCACTATTTGTGGTCTTGAAGACTCCAGCTTCAGTTGCGTCTTGATGTTCAAGACAAAAACTGATCAATACTAGTGTAATTCACTGTTGTGAAGATTTAGAAAATTTTAAAATTGCCGTTGAAATTGAGTTTTGGAGAACTGCTGTAGCTGATCTTAACAATAATCTCATCAATAAGGGATTCTCCGCCGAAGCAAATCTAGCTTGGCAGTCCGGAGGTAAGTTGAGTTTTAACGGAGGTAATTTGAATTCGGATTTTCCCAGCCAAAACAAAAATACGAGTTACAACCTATTTCGATTTCAAAGGTTGGTATATGATCTAGGCAAGGTTTTCGGAAAATGTTAGAGGCAAAGTTTCCATTGAGTTTTGGGGGCAAAATGCACTTGGGATGGTGCTAAACTCGGCCGTGAGTGTATTTTCCAGAATGTTCACGAGATAAATATTAAAAAGCAAAAAGGTCCGAACTTCTTAATTAAGTACCTCCTTATATAGCCTACTCGCTATACACACTGTGGCTGAATCACAATCCCATGTAAACTTATGGCAAACGACACACACTATAGCAATCCATACATTACCGTTGCTCATCTTATTTTCCATTAAGCACGGACGGAACACGCGTGTTCATTACCAAAACGACGCGTCTTAAAAATACCAAAACAAACGTTACGAATCGAAACGTCCAGAATCACAATTAAATCTTAACTTACCTAGGGGGGTTCGCTCTCACGCGCGAACCCTGTTTTTTAAAAAAAGTACCCTGTTTTTTGCCTGGTTTCTCTCTGTTATGGACCAGCTCTTGCTTCTTAATACTTTCTAATTGGGTGCATTCCATTAACGAGGGCGATAAAAGCCCGTCTTCTCACACGACCGACCGAATTTCTTGTTTGCTCCGAAAAACATAAGTCACGAAACTGCCCGCAAGACCAACATAAAAGCCGACCCATCGAGTTTTTCAAACTCGCGGGCGGTTCTTATGAATCTACCAGAAGAGGTTTTTGCATAATCCGGCTCAGGCAGTAAGCAACGTCGTTGGCCCATCTCGATAATGCTCTGTGCTCAACATGTGTGAGATGGAGCGGACATCATCTACCGACCGCGCCCCTCCTCGCCTCAATTCAGCTGCAGATTCATTGTGACTTGGCCGGTGAATTCCAGAGACTCGCAATTGTCTCGCTGACAATAACAGTAATAACTTTGACGCTTCTGGAATTTAAAAGTGTTGGAATATCTATAGCTTGTCCAGTTCAACTAAGGATATCGTAAATCACTTGAGCTTATGACCAAGTTGGTCAGATTTTCCCTGATTATGACAAGAGAAGGAGCAAAGGAGAAGTTGGACATTGTTTGGTAGAGAGAAACATTTCGAGCGGCTATTGATAGTATCAAGTTAGAGCAACGAGTTTACAAACTATTCCTTGTGGTCACAATCATCCAGCGTTTCGTGCGACATCGGAATCAATCAACTCCAGGAGCAGCAAGTGATTTCCTTGTACTTCCATTAAAGTATTTTACCGGGGTGAAAGAGGGTGTGGTCGTCGTAGTTCGGGCTGCTTTTGGATGACATTTCAATCGTAAGTTGGATCAAGGGTTATCGTGTAATAGCGTAACTTTTCTTCAAGAATGTACATTCTTATTGGTTTTGTTTTCTAGACACACTTGACATTCGGCGAAGAGTTCACTCAGGCTGTTGAATTGAAGCAAGTAGCTCAGCAGTGCGCTGATCGGGCACGGTTCCTCGTAGAAAAGGCGGAGCAGTAGAAGAAGGCTGCTATTATTCCGCCTGAAGGAGATTTTCAGGTGTTTCAAGAATAGATGGTTTTGCTGTAGAAAATGTGGTAGAGGCATTAGGACGCTGAAAGAGTACGTCAAACACAAAGGATTGTGCAGGGGAATAGACGTAAAGCCCGTCAAGAAGGCCAGGACACCTACACCCCCAACACCGCCTCCAACACCTCCACCAACGTCTCCAACACCACCTCCACTACCATCACCACCCCAGCAACACCCTGAAGCCGACAATATGTCTGATACTGGAGGGGTGGAGGGGGAGCTACCCGACAGCCGGAGGAGAGCTAGACGGTCCAACGACCAGGTCCTCTATAATGTATGTATTCCATACATAAAGATACCCGGATACGAGGAAACTACCGAACAACGCTCCCAACATATCGCGGTAAGTGTAATACGCCGGAAGCGATAATAATTAAGCTTGATAAGCGTCGATCAGCCTCAACTCCCAAATTTTACTAGTCTATCGTACCGAGTCACACTGGTGGAACAAGCCTTTGTGATAATCAATTTTACATAGGATTATTAGCCTGACCTATTCCGTCTTGATCAGAGGGCGCTGTCGGCGCTTACTTTAAAATCCTCACTTTTGACGTTGTAAGCAGGTGTCATTAACAAATTAGTGTGTGGAGATGAGCTGAGGAATAAGATGAGAGGTCGACAGGTAATCCGCGTTATTATTAGTTTAGACCAAGGGGAGTCTAGACGCGAACTAGAGTTACCTGTAGCAAACAGCTATTATAGAATCGTACAAGGATTTTCCTAGATTTCTAAAGCCTACTTATTCACGAATCCGGTTTCCAGGCTCGAAAAACTTTTTCCTAGTTCTACAGAACCTCATGCAACATGGACCGATCCGCCATATCCCTGAAGACCAACAGCCGCCCACGGTTCCTATCCGAAGAATTGGCAACATTTTCTACGAATGTGGAACCTGCGGCTTCATAAAGACTAATGGATCGGTATACCGTCATCACAGGAAGATCCCTGAGCCACAACGTTACAAGTGTGACAGGTGGTTTTGAGCAGCTGCGCTGCTGAGAAAGCATTTCAAAAAACTCCATCTGCGAGATGGGCGTTATGACCCCAATCAGACAGCCTGAAGGCTTTTATTGGATCAAAAGCTCAGTGCTCTTCTGGTAACTACGGCCGACATTGTGCAGTTGAAATGTAGGCATGTTTCATTGAACAAAATCAGTTTTTGACTGTTCAATGTAAATTATGCCTCCCACAATTGGATATCGATTGATGAGAGCAATATTGTTTTTAAGATAGTGAGAATGTTTATAGCAGCAGTAGCTGCGATTTTTGTCTAATATACAATACTAAGATTATGCAAGCCAAGGTATATCTGTGACCCTGAACTGTTACACTTGTGAGGTCAGTTATATGTATTGATCTTTCGATTTATTGCAAAACTATATGAATGCTAAACCGCTCGGTTCTCAGCAAAGTACGATTATCAATTTTCGCTATACACTTTTCCATATATTCGCAGTGTATGCAGTTTTTAAGTATCAAATACAGATATATCCAGCATGAATTGAGATTTACTTATTTTTGTTGCTGTTACGACGTAAACTGTTTACAATTTCTACAAAGTTGTATTACTACTGATTTTTGATGATGAGAGGTATATTAAAGAGATTTTGACGGGACAGTGACATCTAGCGGTAGATGGGGGTATTAGTAATGATGGGCGCGGGAAGGAGGAATTTTGAATTGTTTGGAGCATTGTTTGTTTACATTTCCTCTTGACGTTAGTGACAATGACCAGCTCAAGTCATCGGCAGAATTGCAAAAATTGGCACTAAGTAGCAGCAACAACAACGAACATCAGAGCTCAGGTAGTGAATGCGAAAAAAAGTTCACAGAGAGTCGGCAGCGTCGGCTTCGATCACTTCCCTCCAGTGTATGCCTCTTGGACAGTTTCTTTGATTTTGGACGGACAGTGTCCAAAACTGTCCAATTGGCCAAAACCGTCCAAAACAATGCAGCCTTCTAAAGATCGTTAAACATGATCACAATTAAGGCTATTTTATTGAATTATTCCCCTTTCGTAAGTTTAGGGATAACATAAGAAGCATTTAGAATAACTTGTGACTCTTTTTTCTGTGAAAAAAGAATATTTTCCTTTTGAGAACTTAGCGAACAATGGCGGGAAATACTGTCCAAAATAGAAAAGGCCAAAGGCATGTTCATTTTGGACGGTTTTAACCAGTTTTGGAAAGGTGGTTAAAACCACCTGGTAAAAACCAGACACACACTGCTTCCCTCCCGTTCTGCACAATCACATAAACCTTCTTCTCGTTACGGGTCAGCAGCATGGCGACAGCGTCGACTTCCAGGTGGCATCTTGACAGGTTGTCGTACTCGGTGACAAGCGTCATGTTCTCGCCCTCGTCACACACGTCAGAAGTAACCATACCTTCGATGACCAACTTGGCCATGTCATCCTCGCTGACCTGGTCCCAGTTGAGCCAACCGATGATTTCGTTGTAGGTCTCAAGTTCAGCGCCCATGGTGTCTTTCGGTCACTTGAAACCAGCAGCCACTTTTTCCCCTTACGCTTCTCGCGAAAAGCTACCGTTTCAACTTAATCGTAGCGTTTCTCGCCGATGGTAACCTTCATGGCCGCCATTTTCGATTGTTGTTGTTGAGTTCGTGGTGGTGGTGGTGGTGAGTTGGAGTTGATGATGGAGTTGGAGTTGGTGATGGAGATGATGAACAGGTTTGGTTGGTGGTGAACGCGGCTGGTGTACTGAAATCGTACCGACGAATGTGTGTCAAGGGAAAAAATATGAAAAAGGCTCACTCACTCTTCTTTTACTACTACGACCCCAGTTTCAATAATAACTTGATATTCGTTTATGAGCTTTAAAATACTCGGCTCCCCTTCAGTTATCATGTTGTCGAACAAAATGTCAATTCCGCCATCAAAACATGTGAACGGTCTCTGAATCTGCTTCTCCAAAAACATGCGAAAATAACTCAACAGGTGTGTATATAAATATTGGCGGTGTGTTGGTCTCTTCTTTGGCACTAGGTCACTGACTAAAAGTCAAACTTGTTGTTGTTGAGTTGGTGGTGGTGGTGGTTGAGGTTGGCGGTGGTGGCTGAGGTTGGAGAGGTTTGGCTGGCTGGTATTCCAAAATCGGAATGACCAGTTTTGATCCGGCTCTTTGGCTTTAATAACGTTTGGCTTGACATTTTCTCCTCATTCAAAGAACGTTAGTGGAGCAGTCAAGATGAGTCCAAACAAGTCAAATCCGAAGCCCGCACCGGTAAGATAATATATTCAAGCCCCGTTAGCTCCTCCCGTGTATAATTTATTCAAGTGGTCCTCTCTATTTATTCTGTGTTACAGAAAAAGTGTAAGCTGTGTTCCTTCACCGCCGTTAAACACTGGCTTCTGGAGCGGTATCTCAGCGCTAAGCACGCTTGTGGCGGGTGTGGAAAATTCTACCAGCTACTGTACCGCCACAAGTGTAAGGGCTGGATGCCCCGTTGATGCCCGCACTGCCAAAAGGACTTTAGGATACCAAGCCGTCATGTGTGTAAGTCGGCACCACAAGTGGGAGGAGCCTGGACCGAGCCGAGGGAACGTTCTCGAAACGCTACATGGCTCTGGACCGGAACCTGGAACGTCATCCGGAAATGACGTCATCAGCGGCCAACGTTTTGGTCTCTTCTCGCTCACCCGCGTGTCTCAAGAACTCGCCGTCTCGACCTACAGCGCTGACCTGGAAGCCCGGAACTTGGTACCATTAGGATAATACCAGGACTACTAGGAGTATAATACCATTAGGATCGAGTTCAAGGTGATACTAGATATGATTCACCCCGTTAGTGAGCGGCGCTTGGAAGCGCCAATAAGGTCAGGATATATTATCGTTTTACACGAGCAAATGATAGACGCTGCCATTTTGAGAGCCTTGGAGTATTTGTCAAATAATTTGGCTTGTCTTACTGAAAATGGCTCTGGATCGAGCATTGAAAAGGAGAAGTCAATGGAGGTTGTAAATACGGATTATAATCCGCTGAAAGGGAAAGGCTGGCTGCAGCCACCAGAGGTTTTGTACAAAAGAAGAGGGCTAGTTTTTACACCCGGCACAAATGCACTGGACTGCTTTAAAATAGCTTTTCTAGCCGCTAGACATCGTAACGACGCTAAACAAGAAGTGCCACGATTTAAGCTGCAGAGTATCTGTACGTACAAAAAGTATGAATATTTATACGACTGGAGCACCATTAGATTCCCAGTAGCCATTACGAAACTCGACAAGTTTGAGGAATGTAACAATGTAGGCATAAATATACGGGTTTGAAAAGTCGGCGGAAAAAGATTCGATTCACCCCATTAGGATAACGGATATAGCATATCGACAGGTTGTACACATATTATGGGTTGATGATCATTATATTGGTATATATGATTTAAGCCAGCTTTTAGGCCGTAAAGGGTTCAAAACCCAATATATTTGTAATTGGTGTCTCAGTTGTCTTGGTTCAGAAAAATCTCTCAATGAACATGTAAAAATCTGCTCAAGTTTTGGCCCAGCCACAGTTGTCCTGAAAAAGCCCAATCCCGACGGTTTTCCCCGCCAAATGGAATTCACGGACTTTGGAAAAACATACGGGGCGCCGGCATGTATCTATGCAGACTTTGAAACGACGCTGACGCGCTTAAATAGGCGCATGGGTGTTGGGACTGTCGCTGAAAAACGCTTGGATCCACTTGGCGCTGGCGCTGCGCTGATTTGGGGCGATCGCGTAGATAACTTAGAAGCTTGGGATCCAGATTGTGTACAAAAATTTATAGCGCAGGCGCTCGAATGGGCGGATGAAGTAGTGGAGGCGCTGGAGGCTGAGGTGGAGGATGTTGTTGACTTGGATAAGCTTGATGAGCGCGAGTTCGAGAACGCTGGAGCTTGTGACAAGTGCGAAGAGTCATTCAGCGCGGAGACTCCTAAGGTCCGCCACCACATGCATAAAGACCTACCAGACGACGAAAACAGATACAGAGGTTTGGCGGGTGTTTTGTGTCAAAGCTGTAATTTAAAAGTGCAGGAGAAAAAACAGGTACAGTGTGTCATTCACAACCTGAGCGCTTTCGATTCCAAGCTTATTGTTAACGCTTTAGGGAAGGTGAAAAGCGTGAAAATTTTCGGGTCAGCACAAAGGTTCAAGTGTATCACACTGAATCATAAACTGCGCTTCATAGATAGTGTAGGAAATGAGATGATATAGAAAATGGCAAATGTTGTAGTGGTAGCGGATGATGGGAAGAAGGAAGGGAAGAAGCTGTAAAAGAGACGGGCGAGGAAAAGCTCGGGGCCGTCGGTTAGTTGGAGTTGAGGAAGAAGAAAGAAGGTTGTGGGAAATAAACGGGGAAGAAGAAAGTGAAACAGCTGTTGTTCACATCATTTCTCTCAGTCAGAAAATAGCCGAAGTTACTCAATCCTCAGGGTCCTTTCAGAACGAAGGGTCCATATCCACCAAAGAGCCAAAGCCGAACCGACAAGGGTCCACTACCATCAAGGGTCCAGAGGCCGCAAGTTCCCGCCACTAAAAGGAAGACAGAAATCAAGACGAGAAAATGTAAGAGACAGAGTAGGGAACATAAAGTGTTGCCCTGTTCGACAACTATAGTGCTCTCATTAATTGAGACATTAAGTATTTAAAAACAAGGGAAAATTACAACATATCAGGGGAGTTTTTAGCCAGTTTTCGCACCAGACGGCTGTGAAAAATCGAACCTGGGTCCAGTCATTTTTCCCTGCCCATGTATTAATTGATTAGCAAATATATATATATAATTCCCCAAAATGTTTTGCTGCGATCATGCAAAGTTCATCTTTTTTTGGATTGTTGCTATTACAATTAGCCGTTTGCTTTTTCTCTTGCTACATACTTCCAACAATTTCCTCTGGCTTGACCTCCGTTGTAGGGATATCGATCGAGGCTTTCTTACCCGATCCGGGCATTAACCCTCACGCACTCGCAGTCAGTAAGAACATCGTTAAAAGCCCACGCACGCACATTCCAGTCCGAAATAGATTTCGCTCCCCTTTTCCTTCTCCTTCCTGAAATAGCGTCTTTTCCGACTCCTTCCATCACGAGAAGCGTTAAGCGCTGTTACCAGTATTTTTCCTTCCAATTCCCACACACGCACCTACGCATGTCTCCGAATTTCGGAAGCATCCTTATCTGAAATAGGAACGGAATCTTGGCAACACCAACGCTTTCTTTCGTTACTCACGCATTTCCTGCGTTAAAAGCGTTCGATTTTCTAGCACTCAAGCCCGGGCCACGTAATACCCGTGTATTTTCAACCCTCGCCCCCCTCCCAAAAGCCATAAATCTTCTCAGCCTTTTGCAACAACTCTGTTTTCCGCTCCCAGCCCGGCACCGAAATTCGGTATTAAGGTCGCAACGGAATATTTCCCAAATATTTTTAGCCGGTTTTAAAGCCAAGGTCAAGTTCGTTAACCAGCGTTGTACCTTAAGGTCATCAGGGTCAAAATGTCAAAAAACATGCAAAATGGCCGAGTTTTTGCACTTGAGGGGCCCTGGTTCCTAGACGGAGCAACGGAGGGTCATGCGCTATACACCGTTTCGAAGGTCTGCAGAAGGCCTTCAAATATTGCCATAATGAAGTACCCATCCCTTGGCCCTTCCCTTGACCCATCCCTGAGAAAAAAGGAATAAACTCGAAAAATTTGAATTATGGCGGCTTTGTGCTTCAAAAACGCGCGCGAAGATACGGCTCCGCAGGGTTTTTCGACCCTAGCGTACAAACGGTGCTGCACAAAATTGCAAGCTATACATCGTTTTGAAGGGCCCGTTGAGGACTATCACTATGGCAGAATTCAAGTCTGGGGCCCTTGACCTTCACTGTTCAAAAGTTCGTAAACATGCAAAATTGCCGCTATTCCGCACTTAAATTGCTCTAGTGACTAAACGGAGCAACCGACAGCCGTGCATTTTACAGCATTTTGAATGTTTTTAAGATGACATGAAGTATGACTAACTTAATGTGCCTGACCCTCACCTCCAAATTCCGAATCGGAATTTTTTGTGGTTTCTGCATTTTCAGAACTAGAAAATGCCTTGGCAATTTGAAGAACTTTTACCTTGCACCCAACTTCGTCAACTGCTTATGCTGCCCTTGGCGGTTTATTTTAGCAAGAACTCTATCAGCGTGATTTTTGAATTTCAGTTCAGAATCAACCCAAATACCAAGATATTTGAATTCATGCACTATTTTTATGACTTGATCATTATAAACAAATCGGGAAAACTCCAAGGGGCCTACTACGCGGCTTTGTTTTAAAACTACTGCCTTTGTTTTATGCCAACTAACTCACATATCGTTGCCGTAGGCCCAGTTATCTACTTCAGTGCAAAGAAATTCGACATTTCTCTCCAAATCATCAACGTTGTATGCTGTCAGGACACATGCCAAGTCATCAGCGTATAAATATTTGTGAGACGTGCATTTTATAGCTGAGATCAATGAATTTATATAGAGTGTAAATAGAATTGGTCCAAGGCAGAAGCCTTGTGGTACACCAGAAGGTACCTGATCTTTGATGAGGAATCTCCGAGTTTTATTTTTACCTCTCGTTTTTGAAGATACGAGCATAGAACGGCTATTATGTCGTCAGAAAACTTAAACTCGCTTTTACATTTATCAATAAGTTTTACGCAGTTAACGGTATCAAATGCTTTGGCGAAATCGAAAAAGATTGCGCATACGTACTTCGAGTTTTCAAGTGTATCGTATACGCCTTCTAATAGTTGAATGCATGCATCTGTGGTTGATCGGTAAGGGCGAAAGCTGAACTGATAGTCCGAAATGTTGTTGTCGCCATTTAATTTGTGAAAACGTTAGACGAGAATCCCGCGACGATGATCGAGCTCCAGACGTTTTTAGCGAATCATGAGAGAAAGAAGGCGCTGGTCAAGCAGCGTCAAACTAAAGCAACATCAACTCCGACTCCAACACCGGCTGTAGTTGCTCAGGACGATAATCCGTTCTGCCTGCCCACTCAAGCGACTGACAGACCGGTCAACAACTACAATTCTGCTCAGAGTTACAGTAAGAGAAATGACACCAGACCTACAACGTGGTTTTCCTCGACGTGGAGATGGCAACTCGAGAGAAAGCTATCGCCAAGAAAGTTATGGCTACCAGAACCGAAGAGGTGGAAATCAAAGCCAAGACTTACGCAACAATAGAACCGAGCAATACCACGGAAACAATCAAGGGTATGGTAGATTCCGAAGCCGTGGAGGTTGCAATAATCGAGGCAGTTATCAATCTCGTGGTACCAATAGATTTAACTCTAACAATAATAGCACTTACAATAACAATACTAATAGGTCTGGACAAGGACTTGATGAAGAAAGTGAGAGAAAGTACAGTTTGCGGTGCTATCGTTGCGGCGGCTATGGCCACATTGGCAGCGCGTGTAGCAGCGATCATCAAAACCAGTATAGGAGGAAAGCCAATACCAATGATGAACAACCCAATTAATGCTCAAACATTGGAACTGTATCTCACGAATATCGAACTCAAGTCAGTCTCACTTTAGGTCCGGTCAAGTTTTAGTAACCGTAACATATCTTGGCTAAAAGTAAAAGTATTGGAGGTGGTTTTACCCGGCGACGGTATCGAAATACCTCTAGGCCACGGAAATGGGCCTATCGCGCACTAACCTCTACAAAGCACAGTAAATGTACTCTTCTCTCTAGAGAACCAACTCTAGGAGGACGGTATGTGAGTGTCTGTCTCCACTCGGTAGTAGAGCCGTCTATAGCGTTCCGACAACACTAGCAGCTTCTTACACTCCACCACACACACCGCACCCAGTCATGTTTGTCCCGTACCGTCCAGCTATTGATGCATATGCACAATATACGCGTCCTGGATACCCACAGAGCCAGACAACACACTAGGGATTGACGAGGCTATTTTTGCTCGAAGATGCACCACCCAGGCATCGAAGGAGCTCATCACGCCAAAGAATCCCAAGCACTACACCTCTCCGCTATCTTCCCCTCGCTTAACATATCTTGGCTAATCGATCCAGGTAGTATTTTTCGTGTATAAGTAGTAAATTAATACCTGCTGGACATAAACGTATCCGTTCGACAATATACATTAAGACGGTAAATGGTACCACGCCTTCAAACAATGGGATGATTGAGGCCCCAGTGAAATTCTCCAGCGACAGGACTTTTACCTGGAATTTACACGTCAAGGTATAGTTATAACCGTTGTGGCGCCGAACGTTTTACGAAACCTCCAGGTACCAAAACTGGGCCTGCAGAGGTTGAAAAGTTTAAAGTTTTATAGCTTCTGAGCGGTACCACGCAAAAATACGTGCTCCATACCAAAAATAGTCAAAAAATTCGCACTATTCGCCGTAGTACTCAGAACCACCATAGAGGGCGCTGCGGTTGCTTTCTGGAGCTTTTTAGCCATCCGGAGAGCGCTAGCGGGCGAACTCACGGGCCTTGACATGAAAATTGGTTAACTCATCAAAATGTACACAAAAATAACCCTGTTGCCAAATTTTTAGAAAAAGTTACTGGAATGTTCTCTCAGAAATCCGCAAAAACCCAAAAACTCGCAGGAACACTAAACGTGTCTCGGTCGTTAATATTAAGAAACTTAAGGTGCACAGGCCATATGAAGAAGATGACTCGATCCATGAGCTTATGATTCTTGGCGCGGTGGAATGACAAATAAACTTTAGAGATTTACTGAAAACGGTAAATCTATATCTTGTCAAGGAATTGCAAGAAAAGTACAAAGCTGATCCACCGTCATTAGTTTTCAACTCCGAATTTGTTTCGCTACCATCTGAAAATGCCACAATACTAAACACATCAGCAAATATCACAGTAATTAGATTTTTTCACCGCTTGGTTAAAAAAACTGCTAAATGTCACTTTCCTTTTAACGAACACAGTGGCGACATATTTCAGAATCCAGGTCAACAACGGTGGTAGGTGGTGGGGCACTCGAGCCTGCTTCTTCATCATCAACGGCGCTCTTGTCCTGATCCGGTGGTGGCTGGCTAGTAGGAGCAGGCAGGAAGGTTCTGGATGTTGAGGGCTTGTGCTCAGAGGCAGGAGGTCGCAGGGTCGTGGATGTGGATGAAGGGTAGCCGGAGCTGGAATTCGATGCACTTGTCACCAATGGGCCCTGGTCGCCGAAGCTCGAAGTATCGAATGACCCTCAGCTTCCATCAGCATTCAGCCGGGCGTAGTGCCGCATGTAGCCTAACCGGCGCAAGACTCCACAACGGCGAAAGGCCCGTAGCAAGTACAAGAGTACAAAGGCGAGAGAGAGACCCACAACTGTAATTTAAAAAAAATCATACATTCGCCAGAATCACCATGACTAGGATTGAAGTTTGAAGAAATGCTGCTTACCAACACCGCACAAGAACCATAGAAACGAGTGGAGATCCGGGCATTCGATAGGCAGAATCGGGTCAGTAGTTGTTCCGGACCAAGGCATGCTTGCGTTTTTCGAGTGTATCGGTGTCGGAGTAGGAGCATGAGCCGGAGCACGAGTAGTAGTAATATAAGTAGTAGGGCCATCAGCAGCGGGACTGGGTCCGATGATGACTTGAGCACCAAAGGCAACGCAATCTTGGGCATCATAGGCGACAGCAGCAACCGCCTCTCTAAAATCTTCTTGACGAAGCTTACAGCTAGATCCCGATTCCAAAATCCCGTAGACGCAGCTACCTTCCACACAACTGAGGCAAGGAAATGGCACTGTGGATCCATAACTTTAGATTAGTATTAGAATAGTTAGAGAAAAGGTAGTCCACTTTGTTCTAGCAGCAAACAAGAATTGACCGCGAGACTCACGTTAGACATTCAAGTTAAATATTCTTCATCTTCTTCTTCGTCTTCTTCTTCGTCGTACTCTTTTCATGTTGTTTATTTTCATGTTGCTTATTTTTGAGTGGTCGAATGTCAATTCATCCTCCCGGATATCTTAGCTGACAAGACCACTATTATATAAACTATTTGATCTAATTTAACGCTTAAATGATCTTGTACGCAGCTATGTTGCTATCTTAATGATGAAATATAACTTCTTATTATACCGGTAAAGTTACTAGAAACACCTGATTCTATCTGACCTAAGAGGGGTTGCAACGTTACAAGTTTTGGCGCCATAGCACTTGATACAATTCTTGAGTAATTCTGAATTTATCGGAGGGAGTTCAGTTCTTTTGCTTGGCGTGTAAGACGTTGGCTTTGGCTTGCTCTAGTGCTGAAAAAAATTTTGAAGGTGTTTGGAAATTCTGGATCAGACTGAATTGCTGTTGGCTGAATTGTAGTTGTTAGAGACTTACACAGCTCTAATTCGATAAAGTCCTTTTGAGAGACAGTCTTGTATTTTTTGCGTTTGTATTTTTTCAAGAAATACAGCTCAGTAACTTGTTGATAGGATCATGAAGTTTCTAAAGATTTTGTTGGTTTGCGGGACCCCAGACGGGAAGACAGTATTGTATATACAACAATACGTGAGAGTGAAGCATTTCCACAAATGAGTTTACAGGCCGAAATGGCGAATGTTCATGATTTGGTTGCAAGCCAGGATGACCTTGTTGATAGTGTTCGAGAACTGGGTCTTGAAATTCAAATTATATAGTGAAAGTAATGAATCAGTCACAGTTTTTGAAGCTACGGAAAGTCGTGTACACAGGTAGCGCTTTCATGTTTGTACGAGCTGCGGTCGCAAATATCATCAGATGATCGCTCTTCCCGAAGTGGATAGTACCAGATTTTCAAATTGATTTCGGGTCAGATATGTATAAGTGTTAAATCAGCGTAGCGATGGAGCTTTTCTTTGTTTGTGCAATTCTTGTCGGTGTTTTGATCATTTGTTCAGATTTGAATTTTTTCATCAGGCATTTTAACTCCAGAACCGGAAGGCAATATGAAAGGAAATTGAAGTTGAAATCACCAAACATCAAAATTTCTGGTCTCTTATGCAACTCTCGAACTTCCTCTAGATACTTGTCCAAGAACTCGAGGAATTGGCTGTCGTTAACATGAGGGTTTTTGTAAATTGATATAACGATTACTGGTTTTTGGTTTCCAATTTTCAGTTTCAGCGCTATCGTTTCAACGCATGTCGGTGATGGCGACGGTGTTATATCAATAACAGTGGCATCGATTTGACGTATGCTGTTAGACCTCCGCCATAGTTCGAAAGGCCATTATGGATTCTGTCACGCCTGATGAGGTCATACCCGTCAACTTGAATGTTGCTTTCGGAAAATGATTTGTCGAGCTTGGTCTCTGCGCAGCAAAGGAGTTGGATGTTGGTGTTTGAAAGAAACATGCGAAATTCGTCAATTAATGTTGTCTCGAAGTCCAATCATGTTGACGTAAGCAAATCGATGTCCTTGAAGTCCGCTCAGGAAGTCGTATTCGAACTTTTCATTTGTTGGAGAGGACAGATTTTGATGAACAACAAATGCGTCTACATTTGTCGGCAGCATTGACGGGTCCACTTCTTGACTGAGTTGTTGACAAGCAAAGCAGCTCCATGGGTCGATGTTGTTGTTTTGGACTTCAGCGCATACAAAGTGGAACCATTGCTTGCATGATGGACTTCGAAAGACTCGTTGTTTGTTAACTAGTTTCGGTCTTTGACAGTGTTTCGCCTTGCAGGTTTGAATTTTCCATTTCATCTCAGTTGAAAAGTGTTTGGTTAGGTTGGTTCGATTTTAATTCCACAGCGTTCTGATATTGTTTGAATTTCGCTGTGTAGTTTGTCATGATACTGAATGTGAATGATATCAGGTGTGGGAAGTTTTTTTAACGGTATAATAAATTGATTAAAATTAAAAATTGAAGAGCGTAACAAATTGAAATCGTCTCTCACTCTTATTAGTGTTTTCTGTACAATGGCATACAACACAATGATTAGGAATGAGAGTATGAAGCATCAAATGTCCAGGGACGAATCTCCAAGACTTGATTTCGGTAAGCTTACGGATTTCTGCTACTCTATTGTTGACAAACAGACCATGACTTCCAGCCTTCCGAATCCAGGTCCGCGCCGTCAAAGAATCGCTCCAAAGGAAGACTTCCCAATGCAGGCCACAAGTTTCCGGAATCGAAGTCGCCTGTTTTGCTACAATCAGACTTGCATACAACTCCAGTCTTGGGATGGTCCCTTTCTTGATCGCCGCTACTCTTGTTTTGGCCCGGATGAACCGAACCGTCACTTTGCCTTCAAACTCGACCCTCAGGAACGCAACTGCTGCATAAGCCTCTTGACTGGCATCTCCGAAGACGTGCAACTGCCAAGTACCTTCTTCTGGCTCCACCTCAGCAACACGGCGATGGAACTTCAGATGTTGAATACTTGTCAGTTCTTCAACCCATTTCTGAAAGCCGCGCTTGATGTCTTCGGACAGCTCTTGATCCCAGGCAGCTTTCGTCATGGAGGCATGCCTCGGGTACAATTTCGGTTCCAAGTAGACCGGACAAAGGACCCCCAGAAGGTCAAACAATGAATGGGCAATTGAGAAGATGGACCTCTTTGTAATCTTTTCAGGCATCTGGTGGTCTTTGACGTTGACAAACAGCTGATCTTCCAAGCGGTTCCACTTCATTCCCAGCATTCCATTGACATGTGATCTAGAGTCTTCAACTTCATCACCTCCATGCTCCCACATCCAAAAATCCATTTGAGCCTCTGCCATCAGTTGGATTGCATCTTCTTTGAACTTCAGGTAAGCTTCCATAGAATCCAAAGACACACAGCAATTATCCACGTAGAGTGTTTTCAGTAACAACTCTGCTGTTTCCTTCATTTCAGGTCTGGCATCCTTCAGGTGCTTCTCAACGACCGCTGACAACAGGAATGGACTGCTACTGACTCCAAAGACGACCCTCTTGTGGCGAAATATCTTGAGCTGGCCTCGCTCCCACCATAGGAACCGCAGGTAGTCCCGGTCTTCTTTAGCTACTGAAATCATGAGAAAGTCCTGTCGAACATCTAAAACAGCTGCTACCTTTCTGAGACGAGTTCTGAACACAATAGCAGGTATCAGATCCAATCAGTTGGGACCTTTGGTAACGCAGCCATTGAGACTTGTTCGTTCTGCAGGAAGCGTCGAAAACCGGCCTAATCTTGGTCGTCAGACTGCTCTCCTTGATGACAGCTCGATGCGGCAGCTAATGGCAACCATCCTTTTTAAGCTCGCCAATTGGTACTTCTTCGATGATGCCATCCTCCAGCCAACCCAGAAAGACGTCTTCATACTTCTCGTAGAAGCCCATCGTCTTCAGCTTAGTTTTCGTCGTTTCCAGTCTTCTTACAGCAAAGCAGTGGTTAATCGGTGGCTTCACATTCGGATCAACCCACGGTAGGTGTACTTCGTAGCGACCTTCTGAATCCACCTAGACTGTGTCCATGAAGTACTGTTTCGTAGCTTCTTCCACAGCTGCCTCGGCCTTGACTCCAATTGGATCCCGAATCCCGATGACGTCAAAATCCCACAGCTGACTGATTGGAGCTTCTTTCATCATCATTGAAGTCACCACCATAGAACTCGTCAAGGACCCTTCGCCAGAACTCTTACCACACAGGACCAACCCAAGGACAGTTTCGATGGCTGTGAGACCAAGCTTGTTCAATGGACAACATTACCCGTGAGCAGCTTCCCGTAGACATCATTGCCAATACACATTTCGATGTCCGTAGCCTCGCCAACCTGTAACTGGAATCTCTTGTCTACTCAGCTCTTGCAAAGCCTCTTGATATCTGATAGTCGGAATGCCGGTACAGATGGTCTTCTCATTAACAGCATCAAAGTTGACCCTCCAGGAACAATCCAAATTGCCGAGTTCAATCAGACTCTATCGGCGACGACTTAAGTCTGTACTCGTCCATAAAGGCTTCAAGTTGAGCGTCGAGTTCGGCTCGTATCCCAGCTCCACCATGGTACTTCGAAGAACCTGGGCTTCATGGTTCAGACTTCGTTTCTTCGGGCGCTGCTGGACACATCAAAGGATGATGACGCCTGTTGCAGTTAGTACGAGGTACCTTTTCGTTGCACTCGTTAGCTCGATGGTTGGGTTTCAGACAACAGAAGCAGAGTTTAGCCGACTTAACCTTCTCTCGTCTTTCTGGGCACTACGACACTTGGCTGTCGGCTGCGACTTCCCATCGAGATGATGGGAAGATCGGACTTAGGATGCCGCCTTGAGGGCACCCATCACTTACGAGTAGCCAGCTACTCTCGCCGTTCAGGCTACTGCACAGGTGTCTGTGAGCGAGCATATGGTCCACCCATCGGTTAATAATGGGGTTCATGTTGTTTGTTTTCATTGCCTGCAGAATGAAAACACCAGAGATGTTGTTGAACGCACCTTCTATGTCGATGAAGGCCGTACAAGTTATTTGAGACTTGAAATTCTGTTCCATTTTAGTAACTACGCGATGGAGAGCAGCTTCAGTGGAACAGTTGCTCATATATGCGAATTGATTGTTTTTGCGCATATTGGAGATGATAGGAGTGGTTCTTATGTATCATTCGATCAGTTTCTCAAGAGTTTAAGGAAGAAACTGGTAAGAGAGATGGGTCGCCAGGCGATCGTAGCGGTGAAATCATCTTTGCCCGGTTTGGGGAGGAATTCTCAGATTGCTGTGTATGTGGAACGAGTATCAACCAGTAATAGCTTGACATTACAGTTGTGAAGTTGGATTTCACAATAGAATATCACTTGTGGTTGCTGAATATTACATGATCATGTATAAGGATATGTTTCATTAGAGTTCTACTAAGACAGAAGGTCCTGAGATGAAAAGTAAGATGGGAAATGTAAGGTAGAAAATAAGACCGGACAAGTAAGATTCAAGATAAGACGGAAGCAGTAATATAAAAACTGAGACTGTAAAGCCAAAAGTAAATACGGAACCTCTAAGATGTAAAGTAATATGAAACCTGTCAGTAATATTAGCGAATGTTGCAGTTTGACCTAATGTTAGTATGCCAGTTGTAGAATCGATTGGTGCGCTAGAGAACAATAAGTTTCAGAAATCCAAGTCATTTTAGTCCAACAAACCATTATACATTTTAATTCAAGACAACAAAACCAACCAAAGCTTTCCACCAAAATTGATTTTTCAAGACCTGAGCTGCAATCTTCTGCCTAATTCCCACTTCTTCTCCATTCTCAGCCTTTTCCAATTCACCATACAGTTTGGCAATGTCACGAATAACTACATCATTCCCATCACAATTTTGCTGCTCTTTCTCACGCGGTAAAAGTACGCTTTCACGCTTCCAATCAACTTTTTGCCTCAAGTCAATTGGTCCTTCTCCCACCTTTTACTTTGACAAATCTGCTGCAAATTTTTTCAACCCTTCAGCTTCCATGTCAAATTTCTCTTTAGCCTCATCAACTTTCTCTCCAGCCTTATTAACTTTCCCCTTAGCCTCAGCATCTTTCTCCGCAGCCTCAGCTCATTTCTCTGCAGCCTCAACAACTTTTTCGTTAGTCTCATCAACTTTCTCCCCTTCAGGAGCCTTCTCAGCTCTATCTCCCGCTTCAGCCCTCTGCTTTGCCTTTTCCGCCGCCATAAACTTGTTTCGCTCTTCCAAATACTTGCCAATACAAGAAACCTTAGCAAAATACATTGGCTTTCTTCCATCATCAATATCAAAGTGACAATAAAGAGTTGTAAAAAGCTTCCACAAAAATTCCTCTAGCTCATACATTGGAAAGCTCACAAATGCATTACTATTCTTAACCAGTACACGATGCTTCTCCTTTTCAAGCTTAACGCGAACGGATGTTGTCCAGACGACTTGCATGTTCAAAGGATGCTCCTTGAATCGGCGCTTTCCTTCCGGGAAGAAGATTTCGTCAGCTTCCTTCAGGACTGGCTCCAGCACCTTGAACGGTTCCCCAGCTCGCAAGTACTCTTGACACAGGTCATGGAAAAGTGGAGCAGCCTCGTACGAAGTCATGTCGATCAGCTGGCGGTGCATGTCCTCGAGACTGAAGAAGCAGTGACTTCCTTCGACGACCAAGTAGACCTTGACGCTGACATTACGTGGCTTGTAATACTGAAAACAAAGTAAACTATTAGTATTTGAACCACTCCAATCAGAACGTCGAGAAAATTGACAAAGTCGACAGTCACAAGACTTACCTTCAAATTACTTGGCGAATTCACAGTTGAACTCGATATCAAATGGCTGTACTTGTCTTGATCTCAACTTGAAGCGACTGATGATGAGAATTGTACAAAACCTGGAATATAAGGCGCGCGCAAGAAAAACATACATTTGTTCGAGTTTTACCTTATTCCTCCCTATAAGACCTGAAATCTTTGGAATTGTAATCACACAGATTTGGTCTACGCAATACAGGGTTTCGCTTAAGCCATTTTTTCATGAGAGGCTCCACATTATCCAGGTCGCTGAAGTACAGCTTCCTTTGTCTACAGGCCGTGCGGATTATCTTTTCACGCTTGGTTTGGTCCTGAAATGAAGTATCTCTTGAGTTTTTTTGCCTAATTACAAAATTCAATAATGAATGTACCTTGGGTCTTGGGCGCTCACACAAAGCAGGCTCGCCGGTCATCCATCCAGGCATAACCGATCCCTGAATCTCATTCGGCAGATCAGCCTCGAGAGTTGTTGTTGCGGAACTAACATGATGCTCCTGCAAAAAACGTTAATCCGACATGTAACATGGGTAGCTGATAGAAATGTAGATTACACGGGCAAAATTACTTCTTCAAGGGTCCATACAGATCCCATGACTGCAAAATCCGTTATGATCAGCACCAGTTTAATTACAAAAAACTAATCCGACTCACATTCTCCGCATTCGTCAAGAGTTAGTACCGACACGACTGCATCCCAGGGTCGAGTGCTTCCGCAGCTGCTTTCCCCTGATTTTAACGAATAATACGTGTCGCCCTGTATGACACAATTCCCGCAGTCCTTGAAGGCTACTACTAGTAGGGTGATAATCACCAACAAAACTATCAAGCTAATCCTGGACATGTTCCCGGGTAAATGGTTACAAGCACAATGATTTTCGGGTTTTGCATTTCTTCTGGCATGTGACTACACAGCCACGAATGCCTTGATAATTTGCCTTGAACCATCGGCTCACAATCTCATCATCTCGTCTCTTATTTCTATTAAACAGGCTCAAAAATTTTCTAGGTTTCCCTCAACATACAATAAAAAGAATCCAGTATGAGCTATACATGCCACAAGTTGAAGCTTGTTTAGACTGTAAGTCTTTTGAGTTGATGTATTGCCGAACTCTTTTCGGATCCAATCTTTCACGATGACGATCATACTTTGGTTGTATTCATTTTCTTGCTTTCCGAGTCCATGAAGTATAGTTTTTCTTTCTGACGTCATTTTCAAGTTGCATTATCCTCTTCTCCAATGCTGCTGTTTTGATGCTTTGAAGTTCGACTCTGTTAACGTACATCAGACTAAATTCTGCGTCCCAAAAAGTTCCCGCGAATCCAAGTTTAACTTGAAATGTGTTGCATCACGCCTCATCTTCTCCTCCTCCATGCGCCTCCTCTCTCACGGTAACGGCGAAACAGGTGGTTTCGAAAATTGAATTTTCATGTGTTTCTTCAATACTTTTTTTAATGAAGTGGTCCAAAGCTGAGAAATATCAAGCCTGCAAGTTTGCAGACTTGACCAAGAGCTTTTGGGGGGCAAGGATAATGTTCAGAGAGCATTATCAAGTTGAAATTGCACCTTCCATAAATTCCATGAGAAACTGGAAGGTGCAGCTGGAGACGGAAGGTTCTCTTGACCGCAAAAAACGAGTGGTCAAGAGAAATGAAGAAGAAGAGCAGATAGTGGACCAGGCACTGCAAATGAGGCCAGGGTCCATTCTCAAGTTAGCCTTCAACGTAGGCAAAGGCCTAGAGTACGTCCGACGACTTTTTCATCGCCATGGCATGGTTTCCTTCAAAATATGCAGGCGCCAGGTCCTCTTCAAGGATGATCCCAGCATGGGGTAAGTGCGAAAATATAATTAAAAATGACTAATGACTATGGAGACTAGGAATGACTAGAAAAGTTTTTTTGTAGGATGCAATACAGCCAGTGGTTGCTCGCCGAAGACAGGAAGGATTCGACCTTCATTCAGAAGCTCGTCTTCTCAGATTTAGCAATGTTCTTGCTGGATAGTCCCGTGAACAGGCAAACTACCCGGGTTTGGGCTCCACGGAAGGCCAAACCGACTGACGAGCAGAAGGTGTACTCTGCCAACGTGATGGTTTGGGCTGCGGTCACCTGGGAAGGAGTAATTGGGCCCATCTTTTTCAGAAAGAAGGGAACGAATATCCGGGTCACAGAAGCTTCGTACAGGTGAGGATGAAACCGGTGATTTGTGAAATATTGACTAGGTTAGGTGTTTGACTAAAGTTTTTTGTAACAAGATTTTTATTTTTCCAGGTTAGTGACTAGATTTGTAGTTGATATGTGATAGCAGTGAAAGTGTCCGGTGATGTGTGGTGATTTGAGACTAGTCAAAGTCGAGGATCTTGAAACTTGACAGAAGAAGCAAGTACTGACAAGCTTTAAAGACTGCACGAGTTGAGTGATCAGTTGTGATGTTTCATGGAAATCTTTGATGACTAGCTCAAGTTTAGTAATGAGTACTGAAAGCTTTACTGACTAGTATAGTTTGGTGCTGAGAACAGAAAGCTTTAGTGACTAGTTTAATTTTGGTGTGGACAACATAATGCTTCAATGACTAGGTGCTGAAAAATAAAGCTCTAATGACTAGGTGCTCAAAAAAGAAAGCTTTAATGACTAGATTAGTTTTGAATTTAGGTATATGTGAATTGCGTGTGATCGAGTGCAGGTGGTGAAGAGGTCGAGAGATCTGAATTCAGATAAAGACTAGCTTTAACGAGTAGAAAAGTTTGCGAATTATCTGTGATATATTATGCTTCAAGTATGAATGAGGATGTGACTGTTAATATTGTGTAATAATTTATTTTTAATTTTAAGCGTATGATCCAGACGTTTCTTGTCCCGCATTTGGCCATGAGGAACTTGCTCGGCGATTGAATTTTCATGCAGGACGGTGCCAGCGTCCATACTTGCCGGGCCACTATCGCCCACTTGGAACAGTTCTTTCCGGGCTCCATATTGTCCAAGAATGGCGACTTCCATTGGCCAGCTAGGAGCCCGGATTTGAATCCCTGCGATTTTTTCCTCTGGCCGTTCATCAAGGATCGCGTCAATCGCAGTCGTCCCACCACCATGACAGCGATGATGAAGGCCATTAGAGCCGAGTTTGCAAAACTCGATTCTGACACTGAAATGTGTGGACGAGTCATGCGAAATGCAGTAAAACGTGCTGCCAGATGCGAAAAGGCTGGCGGCGGCCATTTCGAAAAGTAGACCTTGATGCTAGTCTATCAGCTTTAATTTTAGTGATTCTAGTCTAGCAGCTTTAATTTTAGTGATTCCAGTCTATCAGCTTTAATTTTAGTGTAGGTTTGATGTAAGATATGTGTAAATAGTGTGTCTGCGTTAAAGTGTAAGTCTGAATGAAGTGAATGGATGAGTATTAATTGTGCTAGTGGATGAAGTGTGATTGACAGGATGAATGAGTATTTTAGACTAGAATAGAGTAATTTTGACTAGGAATTTCATGATTTTTGTATTGTAGAGTGGAGATAATATAGGTTGTAAATTTAATGAGATGCTGTAAATATGTGCTGTGAATGTTGTGTATTTCTGTGTTGCATGTAATTTCGTTTTTACCGGTATTGTTGTTTGACTAGGTGTTTGGATGATTTGGTATGTTTGATGTATGTGTTATTTTTTTGGGTTACTTGTTCTGTAGATTATGTGTGATTTTGTTATGATTTAGTGATAAATGTTAGATTTTATTATGTATTAATTTGAAGTTCATGGGAAGAAGTGTAAATATAAAAATAAAAGATGTTTATAGACTTTACCTGAATGATTTGATGTAATTTTACTTAAATTAAGTCTCTGACAACGCAGCTGCTCCACGCGGCTCCACTTTCGGACTACAGCCAAAAATCCCGTGGAGCACCTAATTCTCCTTGGAGAGCAGAAAGGAGTGAGAGGAGGAGGCGGAGCTTAGGCTGCAAGGAGATTTCCTTGCACGAGCGCAAATATACGACTCGTCAAGGATTTCTCGTGCCAAACGTTACTAACAGCACGTATTTGAGTTTGCACATTTGTTCCAAGGTTTCTGAAGTTGACTTCGATTGAGTCTTCGAGCTTGTTGTACCGAGCCGCTGCTCTCTCTTCCATTGCCAATGCCCATTGAGAAGTTTCAGGTGGGAGTGCTGGTAGCTGTGTTATCGGTGCTTTCATGTACTTGTACGTCGCCGTTGATTCTCGCTGCGGTGTCATTTCAGGTTGATGGTGATGATCTTCGTAAATGGGCCGATCTTCATTTATTTCTTGTTGATTATCAGCTGCTGCCATTTTCTTTGAAACTCGCGCTGTGTACTCAGCTATTGCAGCAATTTGGATGCTGCTCTCTTTTCTCTGTCCATGTATCGCTGTTATAGATAGTGTCCAGATTCGCTTCTTGTGTTACGTGGGCAAGAAATAAGTATGTACGCTAGTTTGTTAACTTATCTCTTATGATTTCCCACGGCGCTATAACATCCAGTTGGAGAGATTCTCAGCTTCCCCTCGAGATATTTCCCACACTCAACAGAGTACTGGATGTCAACCACAAGTGATTTTAATGGGTCTTCCTTCGGGGTCGTTCCACCTTCTTCGCCTTCTTCTGATCACCTGATCAGCTCGTGACTTTCTGGTCCAGATTTTTGACTGAATCTCACACCTTAAGCTCGATTTTTTGCCAATTTCGTAGCAAAATTTTTAGGATTTGCAGTTATACTTTGATAGAATTTTAAAAGCTCCATTCAATGCGCTAAAAAACTTTATGATACTCTGAAGTTTTACACCTTGAATAGCTGGTTTCACAGGAGACTAAATTTTTAGGTGTTCGCTCCTCAAACACCAAATGAGAACCGACTTTAATATTATATTCCATTTTAAGCTAGTTGAATTTCCGGCTCGTAGAAAGATCCTTTCATTCCTTCCAACTCGACAGTCACTGGGATACTAGGGATAATTGTTGAAATTTTGAACGTTTCTTGGGAATATTGCTCAGGGTAACCCTTTGAAAACGTTCCAATTTTGCCTCGGGAGAGTCGCACAACTTGCTTTTCTTTAAACTTTGGTGTTGGTCTTTCTGACTCGATAACATCTCAATACATTCGATGGCAAATTTCACTTTCATTTTCCAAAGGAACATCAACTGGCCTAACACCTATGGTTCTATGAATAGTTCGGTTGAGCGAATCCGCTACCGACTGGATGTGAGGCATCCAGACTTTTTTCCCATGATAATCTCATAGTGTGGCTAGCCATCTGACATTGACATCGGGTGTTCAGGCTGTGAAAAGTCGTTTCTGCTCTGCCCTCCCTGTCATCCCTACAAGGTTGAAGAAAACGAGCATCGTTACCACACTTGTTCCCATCAGCTCTGGGCCAAGAAAACGTTCCGCCAGTTGGCTTTGTTCACCGTTCGACGCCCATTAAAACCTGGTAATGACGATGGAGAAGCTCAGCTTGCGCTTCCAAACCTTTAAAACTACAGAGTCTGAGGTCTCATCTGAATTAGCCCGGCTAGGTTTTTTCCTGACTGAATTTCGACTGTACGTTAAATGCGTTGGCTGCACCTTTGGAGTACTAACTCCTATCCACAGCCTCGAATACTCAGACCATCCAGAGTTGATGGAATGCCTATTCACTCAGGTATGCCAACCGCCAGCAGTTCCGTTTGAAGTTGAATAGTTGGATCCACCTATGCCGCCAGAGGTCACTGTTGGTCTTCGAACAGACGGGCCACCAGAAGAACCTCACATCAAATACAAAGCTCCTAAAGTGCGCGCTCTCTCCTTCAGTCGAGGTTTCTTCCCACATCTCGACGTCATCAACCTTGCTGAAAACGGTTTCTACTCTATTGGAAAAATTATCCGTTGCGCCTATTGCCAATTACTTCGACAACCAAAACCAGGAACGCCGCTACAAACGAAAAAATCCGTTATCGTCATTCAACAGAGGGATGTGCTCATTCTGATGTAATTGAAGATTCCTGGATTGGAGCCAAGTGGGCAGCTTCCAATGAAGTCTGGAAACGTAACAGTAAACAAATGCTGAGGAAAAAGACTTTCAATGTCGGCGTACAATTTCGAGGGGAAGAAGCTCATCCACAGTTTCGTTCATTCCAAGCCCGCTATAAAAATCTGCTGTTGGAAAGAATGCCGCCAGATGACGCTGTTGTCGTTGCCAGAAACGGATACTTCTGGACCAGGAACGTGTTCAAATGCTATGCCTGCAAATTTTGGTCTGATTCGCAACCGCCCGAAGGATGGCACCAACTCAGTGATCTGCACGAACAACACTGCTTTCATCGCAAGTATGCTTCCACTGTTAAACAACCTGACAAAACTGAGAACCGCTGCCTGCGCTTTTACAGAAGCGCCCGCGTTCTCCTGCTACCTTGTACCCATACAGTTGTCTGCGCTTCCTGCATCGAAGAAATTTCCATGGGTCCGCACTGCTTCTGCCAAGTCAACGCTACCGTAATTCTGCCCCAAGGATGTGTCGAGTACACCAAAAACCAACTGCCTTCCGACAAGTTTTGGCCTCCCATGAACGTCCCAGGAACCGCTCATCCTTCTTGCCACTTGGACTAACTGCTCAGTGAACAACTGACTTTCATACCGTAAGCATCCAACGTTATAAACCGTGACAATTTTCTAACGAGTTTCTGTGAGTTTTTAACGACTTCATCTTGTTTCAAGAACGAATGAATTCAAGAGCCATTTCCGTGGGTGTCTTTACCCATAAGCATCGCGATGTCAACTACATGAATATGCACACTCTGCATAAGAACGGACTCAACATAAGACGGAATCAAGTTCAACTTTTGTCATCGGTATCTTCCTGGAGTCGTCCGCATCTTGCTTGAAAGGTATTCAATTCAAGGAGGCGACGTATTTAAGCTACTAGCAGTACTTCACCTATTTAACAATAGAGCTCAAAAGTATATTCATTCAAAAGGTAGAGAAAGCATTTTAGAAATGATAAACATTTTATGTTTACTAGTGTATTTGTATTTATACCAGCCAGGCGTTTTTTGTTAAGTTCTGTAAATATGATAGATTTGATCGTATTTATTTCTACATGGAGGAAACGGATAAAGTTATTCGTAGTTTTTTAGAAGAATATTTATAGTCATACAAACTTGGACTGTGAACTCAGGTATTTCACTTTGAATTACTGTCTTCGGTATGCTGAAACGTATCGTCCTTTTCATCAACGGCTGATGCCACCGTGAATGTTCCCGAATAGAAGGTCACGAATAAAAAACGCTTCCCGCGCTATGCACGATATACCCTGCGCCAACTATCGGTCCCGCTCTCTCCCCAATCCTTATGCACGACGTATGGTTCCCGCCGTATGCACGAGATACCCTTGAATGCGCGCGCCTGGCCGCCGAAAAAATGTACCCTTCTGGCCTATGAAACAACACAGGATCAATCCCCCTTTACCCAGCCTACCGCATTCCTTGCTCCGATAAAAGAGTCACCACGTGCTTAAATTGTCAGAAAAGCTGCGCTGCGACATCCTTTACAGCGAATAGCTTCAAACTGAAGAAACTGTCGAAGCCTTCTTATCTCCTTACCTGCCCAAAGCCGTGGATGTCTTCATTCAAAATGCAAGACGAATCGCCAAAGTGTGTAGGTTGCCAGAGGGAAACCGTTCGAGCGGATACTTGTGATTGTTAAAAGTGCAAAACAAGCCTTACAGCTGCCAATCTTCGTTGCCCAGGAAGTTCCAGCCAGTCTGATCCACAACCAAGCACCTCATCAGCCCGAAGGCCAATATTTCCCGACCATGACAAAACTTGCTCCGACTGCCCATCCCACAGACGATATTAAATTGAAGAAGTCGTTACAGGTCATGTGTGTGATAGCCGCATGTAAGCACCGTTCAGTTCTGCCCAAAAGCCAATCAAATTATCGTTCATAACGAAGGATTCGATGAAAAACTGTCAAAATTCTCACTCAAAAATTTGAACGCCTCCATGAAACGAGACCTCGTCCTTATAAAACCTATAACGGCGCACAAGGGACCTCGTACCTTAAAATCTTCTACTTTAAATGGGAAAATTGCGTTTCCTACCAAGAAGCCGCCTTTGCCTCCTAAACCCCGTTCCAGGGGCAGGATCGGAAATTTTTAGTCATCAACAGACGACACGAAAGCCAGAAGCCGTAGACGATCCCTCAAAAACAAAAACTTTACTGCATTAATAAGCACGAGCGTTGCAATCTTCGCATGGAATCAAATGATTGCCAAAAATGCTACAACTTAAACATAACTTTTCTTTCGCTTCATTAAGAACTCATTATGGACATTGCGAAAATTGCTTAGGCATCCATATTTGCCACAGACGTGAATTGGCCCGATGTGCCGAACAGAAGCACCTTAACTGCACATTATGTCGTAAAGTCGGCAAAAGATGTGTCCTTTGTAACAAGCAAAAACTGCTACAGCAAGCTCAATCCCTCTTCAAACAAGAAAAGGAAATCTCCGAATACATCAACAAACTGCAGCTGGAAGACATCAAGCCAAAGTCAGACAACATTAATATTCAGCACAAGTCATGTCTCCAGTGCAATCAGCAATTCAATCTCTCTGACAGGATGAAGTACACCTGTTCAACTGGCCGACACGCCATCTGTGGAAGATGTATCCAGGTTGGATGTTTGACTTGCCAGAAACTAACGGCCAAAAATCTCATTCATGAGATGTATCATCGACCTTCGAACAGCCAAAAGCGTTATGGCGACCGAATTCGCCAGCCAACTCATAACCTTATAAATTCAAAACCGGCTTGTGACCTTGAGATCCTGTCGCCTTACAAACCAAAGTCACCAAAGAAAAAGTGTATTTGCAAGACCTGGCATGCGAATTTTGTGGCGAACAACCAATCCAGCCAATTTACTGCAGCCCTTGTTTTAATTTTGTTGACAGAGCAGTCACAGGATTGGAGGATTTTTTCAATCCAAGTCGTCAGCCTTTAGCAACCTTAAGGCTGATATGCCTTGAATTAGCAAACTGTAAATGTTGCCTACAAAGAGAAACTTGACGACCAGTCAAGTTTGGTCAAGAGCCACTCTCTAATTTATGCGACATTATTACCACCACTTTCCCAATCTATATATAATAGCATTGAATTACATAAACTGTATTCTGGTACAAACGCAACTCCAAGCCACAATAAAACAGTTGTGATCTGCCAACTCTAGAGTTCGTTATCATGGGGTCCTCAACCATCTGAAACATGTGAACCTCACTACGTCCCGGCTACGACACTTCGCCACTTCCCGTCTTGTCCTTCAACCCTGATCCGCCGTACATACGCCTCCTTTACCCTGTATGTGAACGGTGACCACGAACCGCAAGTTCCCCTCTCACGACCTGGTAACTTCAGATCACTTCTCGCCAGAACAACACCTTTGTTGACCGATTGTTCACCTCACAAACAAATTGGAAAACACCGTTCGGCTTGCACACTGAGCAGTGGCAATTCTACAATCCAAATATTCGCATCAGAAATCAATACAGAAAAACACTAGAAAAAAAACTCTAAATTACAAACATACCATCTGTCTAACAAGTTTATCTTCGTAGTCGACCGTCACTTCGTCACCAGCCTTGATTGCAACAAAGGACCGTATGTACATTTTTACTTTTCCTCCACAAGTGTACTCCACGAATTCAGAATGTGGAGCGTGGGAGTGGTTCGCAAACCGAGCTATAATTACACGAAAACTACTAAATAACAACATTTACTAACCTAACATTCATTCGACTTAAAAAGAGTTAACCTGAATTTACACAATGCTCGGCGTTGATAACGTATCGACCCATGTACCTGAGAGCGTACCAGCCATTTGTCGTTCCTGCAAGTCGCTGGCGGTCGTAGTTAACCTCACTCATCTCGCCAACATATTCACAGATGAACGTTTCGGGCTCAATGTCCACCGCAGCAAACAATAATCCTCTCGAATCACCGAATCTCAGAACCTGGAAAAAGCCATAAATTAACATTAGAACAACATTCATAAGAAACTATTTAAAACTAAAAACTATAAACTTACACGAAAATCTAGAGATCGATCTTCATCGATGACCGCTGTTACGTTTTTACACGCGCAGGTATCGTGGCATGCATCCCCACTCTCAATACATAGGCAACTTCCGGGTTGACAACCAGATTCGGTCTAGAGCTGGCAATGGTCTGGATTTGGAAAAACCAAACCACCGTAGACCATCGTAGGCTAGACCACGGTCAAACCAAACCACGGCAACAATGAACTGGACGAG
>JAQGBJ010000523.1:0-38651 GCA_034698345.1 Sphaeridia pumilis | reverse complement strand
CGCATATCTGGAACGTCTTTGAACATCTGCAGTGCCTTCATTGGTCCTCCTTGAGATAAATTGTACACCTGTAAAAGGAGCATATTTCTTGTAAAGGAATTCCACGACGAGAATCCCACCAATGTTTCAAACGAATCTAGTTCAACTTTCAAGTTGTGCAAAAAAAGTATTTATTTTCGCAAAAACATATATGCACTTTTCACTACTACTTACCACTTGAAACAAGAAATAAGAAAAAAATTTGCACGGGATAAGGACGTACCTGCCGAGGGTTGAGTAGGTGTTGGAATCTTCGGAATAGTTTGGGCCCTTGACAGCCCCCGCTTTTCGGATTGATAAAGACGATTAAAGGACGAGTGTTTTGCAGCGGCGTTATTTGAAAAGACGTCGGTAGAGAACTATTTGGACCCTGATTCATATCGTCTCCCTTTATGTTTTTATCCGCATACACGAGCACAGGCAGAGGTCGAGAGAAGAAGAAGAAGGAGCATAAAAGGGTAAATATACAAAAAGCATCTACGTTAGTACACCTTACTGGAACGAAAAATTCTTAACGGTGTCTTTAACAGGTTTACATGGTTTGGGTGGGAATATTTTATGTGAAATTTCTTTCATGTAGATATACTTCATGGTTTATGTACAACATGGCCGACTTTTGTCCGTAGGTGTCTTATGGTAGGTATGGATGGTGGTGGATGTGTATAAAATGGAGAAAAATGTGCGCCGAGGGCTATAGCAGTGGTCTTTGGTTATGTTTGTGCAAAATCTCGGTGCATTATGTGCGACTGTGGTGAAATCAAAAAATGTTATAGAGAAGCGTTACCGGTAACGGAGGTAATCCATCAGATGTTTCCGAGCGCGGAAGACCGGAATTGGATCGTCTGTCTCGCGAAAAAGATCGTTGCCTATCGAGAACGATTGGACAAATTGAGATCGGAGGCAGAATGCAGGAACGGTATTCTCCAAGGCTGCATTCGCGCTTTATAGAACCTGCACATGTGTCATGTACCTGCAAACATATAATTACCGTCAGCCCCTCACCAAAACTCTTTCCAAACTTTCTCCAATCTTATTAATGTTATTAGTTGCCGTCAAGAATTCTCATCAGCCACCCTTCTTCCATCACCATCAAATTATTCCAATTTTTGAACAGACTCTCAAGAAATTTGCCATTCCGTAGTCAAAAACCCCTCATAAAATATTATACCCGGCAATAACTTGAAAGTAGGCTTATGAGCTGGTAATGTCTCGCGGGAATATTGAGAACGTTCTTAATCAACTTGTAAATGGGGAATTCAAGAAACTTACTTGCGTCTTACACCATCGGCAGTGTCTTCCAGTTATCCCGGCTTTAATTACTTTTTTACATTTTGAGCAATTTCCGTGACAATTTCCCTCCACCCAGTGATGTTCCATTTCCTGCAAAAATAGCCAATTCCAAAATATTAACTACCATTACATATATACTTATATACACAACGCTCTGAGACTATGAAAAAAATTGGGGCATACCTGGTTCTCGGGTTTCTTGGATTTGCAATACGTCTGTATGCAATTGTTAGGTGCTTTCTGGACACATCGTTCATGAACCGTGAACTTGCAAACTAGCAAAAGTACAAAACGACGTCATTTTAAACCACAACTTGACAAAATATATAAAATTCTCTTTGTTCAATACTTACCCACACAACACAGCCCCTTTTTACCCAACCCCGTGAGAATTTGTCTACATAGATTGCAGTACGTGGCGCGATTAAAATTCTTCAGCCGCCATAAATGGCTTCCATCTTCCTTGAAATTCTAGAAATTTTAATAAACAATCCCCTTTTAGCATTCTTCCTCACGTCGACACCCCACCCCCACCTTAATGTTGTTAAGACGGCAGAATTATATTCCCAATGATTGCATGCATAGTCGCCGTGATGCCTAAAACGTTCAAATTCAATGCCAACTGTTGCTTCAAGGGGCAAGGCAAGAAGTAGCAGACAAAGAGGCTCGCTTCCATGTCTTTTCTGCTAAACTTTCCCAAGTACAGTAATTTGTCTCCCTCAAGTCTATAGATAGGGGCTAGCAAGTTGTGTGTTGCTACAGCATAAGGAATCCTCACTAAAAGGAAACTTTCACCATTCTATCGAAACAAGTCGTTAATGCAATGCCCCAGTGACTTTCTCTTTTCTGCAATCCGAATTCGCCGTGGCGTAAGTAACGCGTTTGTCAACACAACATTTATTTTTTACCGTCAGTCCCAGCCATGCAGCGCCAGCGTTTCATCAAATCGACTCTCATAACAAACAACCAACCTACGCCCTTTCAAAATCTCTGTGGACCAAAAGAGAATACAGTTCACACACAACTTCAAATTGTTTTCACTCTACTCCATTTCATATAGCCTGTTAAAAAATATATTACAGCCTTTTTCATTCTCAAGAGGCTTGACAAGCTTTGTGGTTGGCGAAAAATTGTTTATCGCTTCATATTCATAAGCAAAATATTCTTTCTCCTCTGATTCCATTTACTGCAGGAAGAATGTGTGACAGTGAAAAAATCCCTATCATTAGCATCCTTATTCACGCCTCCTCTGTATATTTATGCTACATTATCTCTACTTTTTTCTTGCGCTTCTTCTCGCCTTTATATTTACTGTAGAAAAGAAGATACAGCAATGTACATCAGTTTCAGCACCAAACATTGGCAATATCCGGCTTGAACACCTGAGTAATGTATTTGTAGCTTGTTTTTTTATTGGCGCTCTACTTGCAAGCCACATAACCTGCCGTCTATTACTGTTGAGAAATCAATCAAGACTCACACTAGTTTGGTCCACTCCTAGAAGTACTAAAAGTGGGATGGTTGTAAGCCCGCCCCTTTTCCATTCTTCCAGGGACACGGTCCCATCTGCGTCAAAGTCAATCTCCACCATCATGTCTTGCAAAATCTATAAAAAGTTGCAAAAATTCGCAATATTAGATTTTGCAAAAATTTGCAATATTAGATCTCGAAGACGCTCTTGTTAATTTCGCACAAAAAATTCGCCACTTACTGGCTTGAGTTCAGATACATCCCAGCCGAGGTACTCTGCGACGTTCATCATTTGATTAACGATACTATCTAGTTCCTATAATGAAACAAAATTAGTCAACTTATTGAAGGGTGCTTAAATGGGTAAAAGTGCCTTGCAAATTAAATTAACTTTTCGCAAATTACTTACATACGTATCCAGCACGCCGTTTCCGTCAGTATCGTACAGACGAAACATGACTGAAAAAAGACATAGAAATTGCACGTGTGTACACAACGTCTTTTTGCCAGTTTTTGCAAAAAAGAAGTAACAGCATTAAGTGGATTTCCTCCTCCCTCTCTTGTTCTGTCTTCCAGGAAAATTTAAACATTTTCTACATTTTGTTGAGACTCAGTATTTACGTATCTGTTCTGACTGACTTGCCTACTCGAAAATGCTGAATGTTTTCTTTTTGCCAATTCAAATGGAGGAGAAGCAGTAAGAGCGTCAGCTTGGCTTCTCGCTCACTTTCCCTCAGCATCAATCTTTATTTAACCCGTGTGCAATAAGAAGAAAGCAAAACTGCTTCTTTCTCGCTCTTCTTCATTCTCTCTCTCTCTCTCCTGTCTCCAAGTCAATTCCCACTTCTTTCCAATCACATTACCGAACCAAGCAACTGCTTTCGTCAACTTGAGGGCTTGCCTGCATCCTTCTCGACTACTTTCATTTCCCTTGCTTAACTATACTCCATTACGAAGCTTACATCCACATTCAAGATTGCTAAAAGTGTCATCCGCATGTTTTCGTACTTACATTCAAGTTTGTCTTCCGGTCTTCCGCCTTCCAGGAGCGACAGGTAGCAAACAATGTCTTTTATCGACACCCGAACATTGTTTATGTCGATTTGCTGGAACCGGGAACTGGCAGCGTTCTTTCCATCTGCACAAAACCCATCACACTTTCTTAAGGCACGCATCACATTTTCTTTAGAGAAAAAACACAAAAGGTGTACAATACAATACGTGAGCTAATGTGGAAAAGTGTCAGGAAGCACATGTATTTACTCTAATAATGCATTCCAACACACAAATTGACTAACAATTTCTCATAGTAAACACAACAAAAAGCGACATGAATTCAAGCTAAATCTAGCTAATCTAGCATATATATTTTTGTAAAAAATATTTATATTATATTTTGGTGATGTTTCTCAAAGCTTCCTAAAGCTGCATTCCCACCCCGGTGTGATACACATTTAAGTGTAATTTATTCAACATAATTCTTTATCCCTAAATGACTACTCGCAGAGCGTACATTAAATATTATTTGCAAGTTTGATCCCCATGTCAAGTGATTTCGTCAAGTTGTTTTTCCGCATTCTTAGTGATAAAATATGCTTTACTTTCAATTGTCCCGTTTACAATAATATTATGGTTCGTTTGTGGCAAAGCATGTACATGAGAAAAACATGGATCAAATGATGCTAATGCTACATGCATACACATTCAAGTACTGTTGAAAACAAAAGAAGCATTTACGTTGTTGTTGGGTTCATAAAATAAACTGCTCTTGTTTCATGCCCATGAACTGCATCAGCTCATCAAATAATCGCATTTATATACGAGGAAATGTTTTGTCGATTATATTTTTCCCTCTCATGTTCTCGATGACTTGTTTATAGTGGTGTATAAAATATATACAAGTTTCCTCAAAAATTTGTAAAAACATGTTCTCGTATATGTTTGCGCGTCATGAAAGGGATTCAAGTGGGTTGGGATACTTAATAACGAAAAATATCTACCATTTGGAACCAATTTGGCATTGGAATTTTTCCAAGAGGTTCGCGAAAGCTCGGTTGGCGATGAGTCTGTGCTTTTGCTATCATCAGGAGGAGGATTATAGAATGACGAAGTTTGAGTCAAAGTCACCATGGGATGTATACAGGCTCCCAGACTTCCTATAGCAAATGATACATAGACTCAAGGTATAATTTCAGTCCACTTTTACCAACAACTCCACCCCCCCCTCCTCCACCACACGACAGTTACATTTACACGTCTTTTACATCTACCCTTATGAAAGCCCTCGCCAACAGTGACCTACGTCCTACAAACAACTACCGATGCTAGTACTTTCAGGCTGATGACGGACGACCGGTTCAGAACTGCGGGACAGAATCCATCATATGGTCCTATTTACCCCCTGGTGAAAGCCAACTTTCTTTCTTATTTCCCACTGACCTCCTCCTATTGACTGTCCCAAGTACGAATATTTCTAGAAACCGTTGAAGAGGATCGCTTATTGCTAAAAGCTGAAAAAATTCACCTAGGTTTGTTGTAAATTGTAATCCCAATTTAGCATCAAAAACTACAAGCTGCAGATGAACAACAGTACACATTTATGCAACATCACAAAAACACACCTACACCAACTGCGTTTCCGTCATGCAAAAAATATCCTGTCACAGCTACTTTCCCAATTATAGGCTTTTAGATAGCTAGGACGACATTTTTAGATAAACATTGAGACACAAAGTTAGTGGCGGACACATAATATATAATACGGCTAACACGAATGCAGCATCCCTTAAAAAACGTGTAAATGTTGATAAATGGCATTTGGTGCGTACCAGTTCGATGTCTAGATGGCGAATCCGAGTCACTTCGATGGTGGCCAAGATTGTGAAGTTTTTCCGTGAGTCCATGCAGTTTTTCTGCAAGTCCATGGTGTTTTTCTCCCGGGTAGTCGTATTGATTTGTTGAATGGGCGACAAGACTAGATAAAGATCCGGCATTATGCGGCGCTATGGCAGCAACGGCTGTCGTTGAACTCATCACTGCCATTTCCTGTAAATACAATTCCAGCCAAATCTCGGTAAGAAAAGCAGCATCAAGGGATGGTAAAGATATACACAGACAGCGTCACAGTCCCACATATTGTCATTTACAACTAGCAGGGGAATGACGACTTGGCTGATAACCATTTGTTCCGGCTTTCACCATTAGCTTTGCAGTTGTCCCTCGTCGACAAAGACGCTTTTGTCTGTGGCGCTCTGGCGTTGAGCCTCTCTCCAATGGAGGATATAGAGAGGAGAAGATGTGAAATCGCAAATTTATTGCTTTTCCCACCCGCCCGCCGCCGCTGCCGCCAACCTTTTTTCATGCCGTCCTTTTCATGGACACCCAACCAAATTTACAAACTTGGAGACAGCTTCCAACAGTTTATTGTTTTGCACTTGCTCGCACAGCTAACCAACATCCGTTTTCTCTCCCAAATCGACTCGGCAGCAATAAAACAGGGCGTATATAATTGAAACTATTTGTTTTTAAACCCGCTTTGTCAATACACTATTGTCTTACGCTTCTCAGTCAGCAATAAGAAAAGCACACAATGCCGCCCTGTCTTTCCCCTCGTCTCTTCTTTCCAACAACTTTTTCTTCCCCAACAAACTTTCTTTACAAATGCTGTCAAAGTTGCTCAGAAATTTTGTCCGCTGCTCTAACACCCGCCTGAAATAAAAGCCATTGTAAATATTATCCGCTCTCCCTTTTTAACTGTCCATTCAAGCCTTTGCCATTTCCTTCCTCATTCACTACTTGAAAAAAACCGCTAGGCTGTGAAACCTGTACAGCTTCAATTGGCCATGAAAGATACCGGACCTTTCATGGCAATAAAGACAGTCACAATGTAAACAACTCCATTTCGTATCAGGTACATACCACAAACACGTTTGATATATATTGGCGGGTTCACTAAAGTTGATATGGGGGCTTTATCTGTCAACCCGAAAAGTCAGCGAGGAGACAGTTCATCCTGCAAAAATTGTATACTAATATCACTGAGGCTTTCATATGGTTCAACTGACCCTCGCTCAGCTCTAAATCTGGCAGTTGGCAGGCTTGTTACGTACATGACTGATGTAGATTCGGCTGCTTGATCTTGTCAGAAAGTAAACATTGAAAGGTAGTAAGGCTGGTATTTATAGCAAAATTGTTTATTTTCTATCTGCCATGGTTATTTATAGCGCCACGATTTTTATGTCTTCCCCATTACGCCGCTCATCATCATCATCGTCATCAGCCATCGGAGAAAGTATTAAACTTCAAAAAACACTTCCACCGCATCCTTCAGCAACAACAAAAGCTGTCTTGCACAGTCTCGTCAAACTCATCTAATTACTCCTCCGCCAAATATATTTTTACAGAGCAGAATTCAGAGATGGTCGGATCGACATCGACGAAACATTGGTGGAGCCTTCGAAATAATCCTCGCTTCTTCGAACTGTCATCGAATTCGTCAGAAGCAATCTATCTATCTACCACACTAACAATATATATATATATATATATATACATTTCAAAACTTTCAAAGTTATGCATGCATCTTTGCAAAACATCCACGTGTTTTCTCAAGCGTCTTCAAAGTACGCTGCCGTTCCCACGATTTTTGTAAAAGTTGTATGATTCTTTGAACTTGGGCACGTGTGCCTTCTTAGTTTAGGTATGTGTGAAGAATTGGATTGAACGGTCGCTGGCAGGGCAATTCAGATACGCAGATAGATTCAAGCCAAAGTCGGTGGGACTTTCCAGGGAAGGGAAGAATTTCGTCAAATTCAAGTCTGCATATTCATGAGGAAGATGGGAAAAGTTACCTTAATGGCTCTTCCGTCGACAGGAACTGAGTTGGATGTCGGAATGGGCGACGAAGGGGGTCTTCGAGCCGGTCTCTTGACAAAGGACAAAAACAAATGACGGCACAGTTCATCCGGCGTCTCAATTTCCAAATACGTGTTCAGGAACGTTTGGAACCCCTCGTAATCAATATCCTGTCAAACATCAAAAACATTCACGTGTTACAACAGTCCGTCATTACCTTTATGCTTCTATTCCCAACTTTCTTATCATCTACCTTCCCCGAAAACTAATAATAAATTCCTATTCCTATACTATATGCTTCGGTACACCTGCCGTTTCCCTATGAAACCGAATACCGTTACCTCTAGGAAATACCTTTTAGCATATACATTTTGACCGTGAAACAAACAATGTTCGGTTGTATATATATAGAGCCAAGAACACTAGATTTTGCAAATACAATTCTGAACAATTCCGTCTGCATACACATGAACCAACCGAGCCGAAAATTCTTGTGTAACAGACATCAATCATAGCTGATGATGGAAACGTCAAACCTTCTTTTCACTTTTGCTCCTCACTTTCTAACCTCTTCTTGGTAAAATCAGCTAATAATCAGCATATGTAATAGTAGTAGTAGCATTCGCAGCTGAACTTGATCCACGTGGTCCACAGATAACTTGGAGCCTTTTTCCTTGACGTACGAGAAAGCCGACCATGGTCATCATGCTTTGTGGAACAAGAACAATCAAGGGTCGATGGATGAGGCAGAAATGTGGTATGGGTTTGGAACCCACCACCACCAACCAGAACTTTAATAGGATTCAACCAAGGCAACATACTTTGATTCTTTTAGCTACAAAAGTCTCGGAATCATGTTAGCCGTTTCTTGTGGTTTTCCTGTTCTGGGAACTACTGCTGGCTTCCACGGCGGTGCTCATCATACTTTTTGTTCTCCTCGCGTCGTCTATAATAGGAGGCTAGTAGAAGGAGGAAGAAGACCAAGAAGCGAGGCCGCAGCAGCAGTGCGTCTAGTTTGGCGGCTATGCTCCTGCTGCTCGCTCCTTAACCACAATTTCTCAACCAAATTACCCTGGTTCAAGTTGAAGCGTTTGACGTCAAAAGCCTCCGGGTATGACTCTACATCCTTGCCAAGGATCATCTCGTCGGCCCAGTCGGGGAAAAGATAACATTTATTTAGCCATTCAGACGAGGAACCATCATATAAGCTCTCTTGACTTTCCTTCTCCAACAAATACCCTGTTCAAAAGTCGGTCCGCAAAAGCAACTTTCCACGTCACACACAATAACGCTCTCCTTTTGTATGTAGTAATCATCATATCCCCGAATGCCCAGTCCACTATTTTTGACAACCCTTCCTTCAAATTCGTCAACCTACTGACTAGCAACAGTCCCCGGACAGCATCTCAATCTCCAGACCCAACAACAACAACAAAAACGACTTGGTCCCTTCCTCCACTGCCCCAGGTCACACATTGTCCAACGTTTTTGTATTACGACATACTACGACGACCATGATTATAAGACATTGTTTACGTATTCTTCGTCCCATAACACTATTGCGAAAATACGTCCTCTCTCTGTCAAGTAGGTCGTATATTATACTTTGCTTTTAGTTTTTCTAACGTCATCTCTGTAACTTGGTACTTGTCAAAAAAGTTTTGCTCCTTCACATACCCAGGTTTGCACTATACAAAATATATATACGACAAGGTAAACAAACTGCGAGAATCTTCTTTAATTTCGCTTCTCCGCAAAAACATTAGTGCAGTAGCTCCTAATATATATTAGCTTTCTTCTCCTTCTTCCTCCTCAAGAACGTCGTTGAGCTCAGTCTCCCGTTTAATCTGAAACAGTCACCAGGGTAACTAGCCCTCCGCTTCATCAGTAATGTCGTTTTGGATTTATGCGAAATCTTGCCGCAACTCTCATCTAAACCATCTTCATGTATCACATTCATTCAGCCCGTTTCTATGGTCTTCTCGATGACATCTTTAGAGAAAATCCTTTATGAAAACTATCACGGCATATAATAACCCGGAGAGAACGAAAATCCTTTCAAGTAGTTTTTTCTTAAGCTTCTACATTTTTGAAGAAACGTGATTCCTCCGCTTATTGTTCACGCAAATCATCATGTTTCGCCCCAGTTTAAACCATTTCTACAACAAAAAAACTGAAAAAGCGCCTACAAAAAATTGTATTTTCTTTTTCTGTAGTTTTTATACGAATTAACTTTTGAAGTTATAATCCTTTTGAATGATTCCCACTTTTGGTAAAAAGTGCTGCATCCTGAAATAATTGATATTCGCTAGAATTTCTATCTAATTTTCTGGTATTATCTATTTTCAATTATAAAACTGCAATCTAAATGCTATACTTACGCCATCGGGATGATACTGGGCCAACGGTCCATCTTCCCTTCCCAAATCGTCCATGACATCTTTGAGCTTTTTCGTAGAATCTGAAAAAGTAAAAGAGTTGTAGTTTTCATCAAGCTGTCATAAAATTGTCGAAACATAAGGGGCTGTGGTGCTTGTGACCTTTATACATTATATAATTAATTAGTTTAAAAAATATCCAATCACCGCATTGATTGAATTATTATATAAGCGCACTTACAGTTGACATTTTGCTTATGACACAATGTCCATGCCATCAAATACCAAAATGGCAAATCTATGCCCACGTTCATAGTTGGCCAGATGACATGTGCATATTATGTGGTTCGTAGCCCAGCAACTATTATTAGATTTGCAATATCGTCGCCGACTCGTCTAGCCGTTGCTGTAATATAGACGCTGCTGAATCTACAGGGAACGTGAAGAGCCGGCGGAAAGGTCAAGAGTGAGTCTGGCGGTAATTTTGCCAACTTTGTAGCGGGCAATACATCTCCATATATTACGTATTGACAGAGTGTGGCCAATGGACAGGACAAAATTGTTACGTGAAGCCTATACAATGTACATATGGTCGTCGTACAAGCACATGCATATATGCATGCAAGTATAGAACGGAACCATCTACTTGGCCTAGTCACTCAATAGATAAACATGGAGGTAATTTTTACAGTTTCATCCCGATTCTCGTGTGACGCACACGTTTCTGGCGGATCCACACAAGTGCTTAAAAGCCATGCACGGAGCCCATAAAACTGTTGACTTAACCCTACTTTACTCCTAAAGCCCATTCCGACTGACCCAGCTGAAGCCTTTCAAGAAGACCAGGGCAGACCAATGCTAAACTTGCGTCTGTTATTCTAGCCCGCTTACCCGCTTCTTTGGTCTCTTTGCATCATTTTCGCCACCGAATCCTCGCCTCGCACACAACAACAAGCAATGGTAGCGGCAGATACTACATTTTTACTCTGTTTGTCTAATACCCTTAAGCTACAGCTTTAAGTGTCCATCTCGACCCACTACACTTTCACCATACTGGACAATAGCGATAAAAGCTTGCTCGCTTTCACCCAAACAATGCTCCTATTGCGCCACACGATAAGTGAGCCTTAACGCAACTTCCGGTCTAACCTCAAATATTTTTGAGCAACACCTCTCTTCTCTGCTATTCTCTTCTTTGTTATGTCGAAACATACGAAATCACAGATAATTTGTTTCAAAACTTTTTTAAAAATCATATTTGACAGCTCCGCCCACAACTGATTCTGCACAATTTACAGCTGCTGTAAATTTCCAAGTGTTATAAATATTTGAATATGTAACATTTTCATGACCTTTCTCAACAACCTTGGACAATTTTGCTTCCGGCCGTTTTTCGTATGTATAATTTGTACATGCATTCGCCATTCGCCATCAGCTAGTTGATAATTTGGGTGCAAAGTTTGCGGGTTCACCGGGTACTTTTGAGCAATATTTGTTACCGGGAAAAGCAAACTCTGTGATTCGCCAACTTTCCCCTCCACATGGAAAATTAAAACAGATTACAATCTTGGACGTTAATTGAATGATGAATTAGCTGTGACCATGACATGCACAGGCGATGATTACAAACTATAAATACAAAATAAGTTTATCAAAAAGAGGGCATTGGGAACATGAAATGGAAGCAACTTACACGAGGCAAAGTCCTGGAGTTGCTGGAACTCTCCAGGAGACAATTTTTCCCAATGAAGCGTCATCTTGCTGCACAGCGTTATATTTGGTCCAACGGTTTGCTGTATAAATTAACGTTACACAGAGTGTAGATATAAATTCGATACTAGTTCACCATGAGATCCTCCGTTGGCAGAACATTCTGACACACACACACACAACACTAAACGACTTGTGACTAATTCATGGTTGTCTTCCACAATTTCTTGCTTCGTTCTTCCTTCATTCTATCGTCGTCTTCTTAATACAACCAGATGAATTCCGTAATAAAGTCTGCTGGTCTTCTTTTGTCCAACCACACATTCTTCTTCTTCTTCTCGCTTCTTGCGTTGCTGCCAGAAAAAAGTCATCCATTTTTAGCACAATGACGTTCCACGTAAGAGCAGGAGCATCACAGCGGCTTTGTCACTTTTCCAGCTGGAATTCATAGCGCCGTCACGGCCATATTGTCCAGCACTTTTTCTGGCTAAAAGTATATGGCATCACACCGCTCATCCCGCGTCGATTTATTCCAAGTCCACCAACGACCCACCGCACTTCATTTCCTGTATAATAAACCAAAAAAGTTTTGTGCAATTAATGTACTTGTTTCCGCCTTATCACACGGATCCATAGCCACAAGTCGGGCGAGCATCAGCATTACGAATAGAGTCGGTCGCCGCAACCATGTCTTTAATTGTTCTCTCTCAACTTTCTTTTATGTCTCCTCTTGGCAACACCCGATAAGACAACTTTACCGTTTACATAATCTCGCCGAAAACATGCCATAAAACTTAATGCTCTTCTCTCCCTCTCATGCAACACTCTCATTATCATCCTCCCAAGCTCTTTTAATTCCTCATTTTTACGCCAAATGACTTTAATTCCCAGCCTCGTGCGTCACTATTATACTGGTTTCGTTTAGCACTGCCGCTACCGAAACGACGACGACTTGCTCATGATTCTTTGCCCGAAAACGGCGGTTTCACCTTCGCAATATTGTACAACCTTGCAGATCCACTAAAATCTATACAATTATATAAATACACCATCCAGTCGTAGACTATAGCATAACAAAAAGTAGTTTTCAGTATACAAAAGTAATTTGTCCATAGTCTTTGCTCATTACCTCGAATGTCACTGTAGTGTATAGAGATAGCGACGGAAATGTCGTGCAATATTATCTGCTTTCTCTTTCTATTCCTGGACGACTGTGTACACACACGCACGCATTCAGAATAGGCCAAGGTACAGCCGGATGGCAATCAATCGGAATTAGTAGAGATCAAACAGCCAGTGGCGAGTTGTACTGTCTCGCTGTATAACATCCGATTATTATAGCCAAATTCGCAACTTTCCTCTCACAATTTTTGTATCAGATTCCTGGGTATATGTATGCCCTGCAATAGAGTCGTGTAAACACGACGGTATACAATGTAATGGCAAGAAAACTATCAAATCTATTTCCAGTGAATGAACCGTAGTCATGAACTTGAGTCGTACCTGACGTGAGCTTTGGTTTCCCCGATCATTAAAATACCGATAACTATTTTTTGTACATGACCTAATTAGCCTGTGACGTAATTATTTTTCTAGAACATGCTTTCGATTTACTGTTAAGCAAAGCAGCCAGCAGTCAGTCACACAAAATATATATATTCTGGTAGGAGTCGGCAAATTATCTTTGGCTTTTTCCTTCTGGTTTTGAAGCGCGTGTCGGGGACAAATCTTCACGCAGAATATTCAGAAAGCAACAAACTGTACACGAGATCAATGCTGTTCCACGACAAGTAATCAGGCTCCCTAATCACATGCCCTTTCCCCATTTGACAAGAAGCGTCGTCTATATAAAGTGGGAATTCTATGGAGAACTTGTTCACGTCCCCGCCATTCATATCCCTTTTCGTGTAAGACAATCAAAGTGCCGAGTGTCAACAAAACTCAATGACACATGTTCCCCACCGACTTGGCAGTCAGTCAGTCACTCAGGCCATGTGCTGCCACGACCAGCTTTTACCATTTCTTCATTCACTTCCGCCCAACTATTTCCAACTCCTCCAATCACAAAGTCTCACGTGTCCCTTCTTCGTTTTGCCAATTTTACTTCAAGTCTTTTCATTCCAAAGAAAAGCTTATTCTCCAAGAATATTGGTCTTTTTCCTTGGGTATATTCGATAACGAGCCATTGCCACTAGTTACCTTTTCTACCAGCTCCATCCAACCACACACCTCCCAGGTTTCTATCAACAGAGGAAAAACTTTTAATCTTGTTTCTCCTATAATCTCGAAAATTAGTTGTGAGACTCCGATAGGAAACCACGCCACAAGAAACTTGCTCTTGTGGCTACACATACAAAAGTTGAGAAACTTACTCCAGGCCTTCAATTCACTTTACGAGCTCAACCGTTCTTCATTAACGGAAGCTTCACGATTAAATTCACTCATGTAACGTGGTCGCTCCAACCTTTTTCAAAAACTTATTCTGTCACCTCGTCGACGCGAGTATTCCATTAACTTTTTCGTAGCAACGTCCAGGTAACCGAATCTTTGCACAAGGCTGTAGCGAGATTCTCCCTTTATAACTTGATAAAAACAATTTTGTAGGCAATTGTAGGTCTTTGCTACTGTTCAAGAAAGATTAATGTTCCTTGCAACTTTATGAACCCGCCCAACGTACAAACGAATATAATTGGTTATGCCAATTACCGTGCTGCAATATTTATCCAGTCATCACCGTTCACGTAATACGAGTCATTTTGCGATACGACTTATTGCCGGCAGGAATCCATATAGCCCTCTGCGGCAGTTTACGTCGCCAATTAGTTGATCTGAACAAGCAATAACTCATTCCCCACAGTTTTTACGGCAATGAATAATTGCCGTGTATCAGTACAAACATGGTGCGTAATCAATGTCATTTTTTTCAAATAACTCTATCTTTATACTCAAGTACATTGAGAATCTATGGTAAATAGCAGTTTCAACTTACGTATGCAAACCCATTAAATATTGAAGCTGCTTCGACTAACGCAGAACCACAAGAAGAAGCTGGAGATGGGCCCATGTATATGATATAATGTTTACGCCATTATTTTCCTTGTGCAACACCTCATCGCCTATGCATAGTCATAAATTACTTGAAAAATTTATGTAATTTATACACAGCTGACTAATTGAGCTGTAAAATTCAAGTGCGGATTCACCAACTGTAAATTATACCGTCAACTGTAAAACTTTAAAAATGTCGAGTGTCGACAGACTTTACGTAAGTTGTTGGTGTTGCTAAAAATAGCTTTAATCGTTAGATCTTGTCCTCGTTTTATTTTAACAAAATGAGTGGATTTTTATGGTTCGCACTCAATTACCTCAAACTTTATTCCATCGAATTTTAATGGCAAAATTCCCGCTTCAGATTCTAATTAAAAGATTTAAAGGATCTATTGGAATAGGTCAAAAGGCCACTTGAAGAAAAAAGACGTCATTCCGACTAGACAAGTGTAAAATTTCATTGATTGTAGTTGCATCAGATTCAAAAACTTCAAGTCTCTTTGAGCAACTCCAGCAGGATCAAGTTGCACAAAGGTGAAACAAGATCAAAGCAATGTTCTGCTTTGCGAGGCTTGATCACAAGAACCTTCTTGATGTTTTACACTCGGTGTAGATCTTGATCGATCTTGCATAATTTATACTTGTCGTATTTCCAAACTGCAGCTCATATTCCTACTTTGGTGGCAGGTTTCTGTGGTATTATAAGTGTAACGTCCACTCGGCAAACTTGGACCTACGTCAGCAAAAACTTTCTTCCGAATTTTATCGAATTTAATTTTCCAAGTTTACATGCCACCGTTACTACTGCAGTCGCCAACTTTTTCTTTGCAGCCAGAAGAGATAGCAAGTCGGCAAGTTGGCATGAGCCGAAAACTGATCCAAATTCACCTCGATGGACATACAAAACTTGCAACTCTGTTTACGTTAACTTGCGAAATTGTGTACAGAACACGAGCTCATTAAGGGAGAAAGAGGAAGAGAGACAGAGAGAAAGAGATGTGTTGTCAAAGGCTGTTTTTGCGACTTTGTTTGCTTTCGGAATACTTTGTGCAACAACAACTTATCGATTGATGTATTCACAGAATCTCTATAAACTACGACGTTCCTCTTGTCGTTGAATCAAACCATAAAATTGCCATGTTGTCGGAATATTCGCAAAAAAAGAGGGAATATTTGAAAATTTGGAATCTAAAAAACACAAAGTCTATTTTTGACCTCCACGTCTCGAGTCTCGTATAAAGTCTTTTCTCAAGTATTTATTTTTTACAGTTCCTGTGAATGTCGTGTAGCACCAAAGACCGAGGACAAACGAAGGCTATATCAAACGTATGCCTTGCAGGCATTATTAAACTAACTTGCTCCTGCAACTCTTTGCAAAGAAAGGCAAGGATCGGGTGAAAGTTTTGGGCATTGAAGACACATTTGCGTGTCCAGAAGAAAGATCAAGCGATCTGCCTCGGGTATTGGTTCCTGTATGTGCTTTCACCGGAAAACTTATTTCAGCGTAAGGAAGGTGATGAGAGAAAAAGCGCCCGTTCCCACCGCCTTTGTCCCGTAATTCCATTCCACGGGGAACAAAAATAAATTAGATTGTAAAGTGCCTTATATTTTCCCTTCTAGTCTCCGTCAGCAGCAGCAGCCCAACAAACAGCTGATCCCCAAATAATAATTTTACACGCGTTACGAACCCACCCCTAATATAATACTGTTTTTGAAGCAAATGTCAAGAGTCACACGTGGAACGATATCTCTCCCCAAGTATTCGCAGTCTTTCTTCTCTCTCTCTCTCATCTTGTTACACCTTTTTTCCCGTAGTTTTCCTTTGAATTCAACCCTCGCATTATAACAAAATTTTCACAACAAACTTTTCACTCCCTTAAGGTTTGATCCCTGAATACTGGCGACGTGTGTCGGAACAAATTTCCAGCTTTGACAAGTCAATGCTTTATCGTGTCCGAAATAACCTTTTCCAGTTGCACTTACTTGCTTGTAACACCATCCGCCCTGTCTTCTACCTGTTCTGTTGAGCATTTCACTGCCGCAAGTTTTTCAACTTCGTATAAGCATTTCGACAGGCGATTTGAGCAAGAATTCTTGTTCGGTTGGACTTGCACCAAGAAAGATACAAGAGCACCTGGGCATCCTTCAGAGCACGCCAATCCCATACCACGCGTTTCCCATTAACGTTTCCCCTGACAGCCTGTTTATATTTTACAGTCATTTGCCGTATATCTCCGTCCAACATCCGCAATTTTGTATACCAATTACGCAAGCAGTAGATCAAAACATGAGAACACGGCCAATGCTTCGAGTCTTGGCTTTCATTCAGCTCTGGGCTTGACCAGTACTAAACCAAGGTTCAGACAGACATGAACACGAGATTTCCCGACCACGAGCAGAGATCATTAGGAACGAATCCGGCATAAGTATCTACTGCTTCTTCGAACCCTCCCACATGACTCCATTAGTAGGCAGAGAAATACTGACAATGTTATAGATTCCCTTGGAATTCTTCAAGAACAAGGTTTCTGTTCAACACACCAGCGAAGCAATATTCTTCAGTTTCGAGTCGAGCAGTTAGTCGATCCTTAAGTGCCACTCATAAATTCTTCTTCTCGATTTTCGATCCGTTCATGGTTGGTGGTGGTGGTTCATTTAGATTCATCCGTTTCTGTATTACCCTCCAAATGATTTACCTGTCACCAACTGTTCCCCGATTCTTCATAATTCATACTTGCTCTCTGTATACACGTTGTTTCCAGTCATTTCTCCCCCCCCCCCCTTACTTCATCTTGTCGAACGAGTGTGAGCCTCCAAATAATGGCCACTCCTCGAACTTCGCATCCATTTCTTCCACCCGCTATTTTACATGCTTCGACTCAACCTCAACATTCACGAATTTCATCAACTTCAACCACCAAATCCGTGTACACCATGTAAACCTCACATCAAAAGCTTGTGTAGCAGTCGTCGGCTCAAGGATTCTCACGAATTCTTTGATGCGAAACTTCTTTTCCAAATCTCAGAAGGGGAAGCGAATAAATCTGTTGAAGGAAGCAGCAGCATTAGGTAATCCAGCCTTCATTTGTCATTCCAGCCAGTTTTCCCAATTCTCCCTCTTCGCCAATGTAGTCTCTCTCTCTTTCGCAGTGTCAAACGTAACGTTATTGAATAATACAGAAAAATGTATAATGCAGTAAGCCAGCATCGTGGTCGCTAAATTTGTTTCCTTCGAGACGCTTCTTTAAAATTGCATGTGGAGAAAGATTAGCAGCATTAACCTCCATCCCCATCTTTCCACTTAATAAAACAAACTTTCATTTATTCAAAGCCTTTCAGGATTTATCCTCTTCTCCAGATTCAACTTCTCAACTTGTCTTCACAATCTCAAACAACAACAAGAACACAGTACAAATTGTAGTTCTCTCCATTTATTTCAAACAGACTGACGCAAAGGGTCTTCAAACAAGTCTCCCTTATATAGAAGGCCTTCCATTAAATATTATTTTGGCTAAAAATATTTGTTTCTTGAATGCTGGCTTTGGTATCATTAGGTTTGGAAAATTTCGCCAGTTTTTCTCCGCAAAAGTGTCAGGGGCTGTTAAAGCAACCTGTTTATTACAGAAGCCATGAAATGTATAGAGGTATGACTATCGATTCCATGCGTTACTTCAATTCCGAAGAAATGTAAAATGTACGGAAAAATAAAAGTGTTTCTGCATAAACCAATCACGATCTGTCAATGTTGAAAGCTTGCACATGTTTCGATGGCTTATACTTTACAAGCTTTGGGAAAGAAGATGCTGAAAAGGGCTAATGTTGGATAACCTTGACGGACCTATATTTCGAAATTAATTAAATTTGCGAATCTTCCCTCTTGTTTATACAAGCGATATAATGAATATCTACAGGATATGGGATATGTGTAGGCTGTTGCCCAACTAATTTCTTACAAGGACGAGATGCTCACTACTTGACTAGCTTTTTAGAGAGCGGATGTTACATACTGCGTGTAGAAACTTGAGCACGTTTTATTCTTGCGGGGATATATATTTTTCTTGGAGCCACAGTAGCTCAAGACAGGTCGGATTCCCTGGATAGAAATTAGATCAACTTCTTTAATCAAATCAAATCCGTTATGCATCCAATATGGATTTATTGCCAACGAGATTAAGTACAAGGCAGGAGACTTTTATTAGAATTCAGGGACTCGAGCAACTTCTCTAATGGCTCCCACCAATTCCTCTCCTCCTTTCGCAAGCTCACTTTATTTTCAACCGACCTTGGCGAATCTGGTCTGGAAAACTGGAGAAGGATTGGGCGTTCAAATTCCTCGTGGATTTCTTCTCCCCTTACTTTTATCACCAACCAAAAACACATGTAACCAATTAACTGAAACATTGGCAACCATAAACGCTGGAGCGTTCTGCTCTTTTATTGCAAATTTTCACTTGTTCCAATGCGTTAAACCGCCACCATGGACTTTGAATCCCCCATCAATTTCTCATTCACCTTTCCAAATTGCATCTCTCTCCGGACAAACGGTGTAAAAATAGCATCATATTATTATCCATCTTCTTTACACATTCAAAAGTCTGAGAAATTCAAGGTAAAAACGCACACATACGCAAACATTTCCGCACTCACCAATCTCCCGTCAACTATATATATATTCTTCCACACGCCTCCACAAACATATTGCCATTTTCCACATCTGCTACCTCATCTGTTCAAACCTGACGATAAACTCTACACATATTTTTTCAAACCCATCTTTTTTTCCATTGCGTATCCAAGATATCTGCCCTGGTGTATTTTCATTTTATGAACACTACCAACTGAACAATGTGTTCCACGCTCTGGAAAAACGAAACTGGATTTCGCTCCATTCTTCATTAATGCATGACAAGGTCGCGTTGAAGCGTATGTTTGTTGTACCTTCCAGCTCACGGAAATATACGAGGGTTTTCTCAACTTTCAAACTTTTGCCACATGGTTCTTTTAAGAAATCTCCAACCTGCATAATGTACAAGTTAGTCAAAGAGAAACTATACGGCGATACACCGGCCGAGTGGATAAGCGTCATATATGAGAATAACAAGCTGGGGAAGCTCGCCAAAATCCAAGAACAAGTAAGTAGCCAAGTCATGTGAACCTGAGACGATCCAAGACGCTCGAGCTGAATTCTTAATGACGTACGGACATTTCTCGCCTCACGAGAACCCGCCCAAATTTTTCCAGGAAAGCGTGTAATTTGACCTCAACAAAAAAGTATATATTTGGTGGTGTAATTGAGCCTTGGCTCATCTTCCCTCCTCAAAAACCCTTCACTTCAAATTCCACCACGTTTACTTATCACTGTGTGAGAGAAAAGAGTCTCTTGAGATCCTCGTCCCGTTGAATCCGAATTATCCAAGAGAAACACGAGACAAGAAACACAAGAAGGAACTGTCTCCCGGGATGCTGGTATTTTTGCGCAATCCTACTACCATTTTTTGCTGAATCTGCAATATAATAAACCTTCCATTCACGTTCATTGCAGTACTTTGGCGGCCATGCCGACAGAGTGCGGACCTCGTCATGGTCGCCGTCAAAGGCCCAACCATAAGAAACTTGCAACTTTATACGTGACATCAATTCCAGCCAGATTCAACCATAACGTGTATATAAACTGTTGTGTGAAATCCTCTTTCTCAATATCAATTTCTTGCCCCTTCTTCCATGTATTTCGAAACTATAGCCTTCCTCATCCGTATGACATGGATAGCAATTTGGATTCATTCCTTCTTTTTCTTACAATATTATTACTTCATTTAAACATGGCCTCCTTCGTTCTCAACGACTTGGTCCAATACACACTTCCTTCCTCACACAAAACTCCAGCTCGTTTCCGATCACATTATCATGAGCACACCAACTTTGTGTGACAACGAATATATAAATGTTCCTTGCATTTGCTTTAGTATTCTTGCACACGTTGCCAATTCATAAAATCCACAAAAGCTTCACCAACTCCACTTTAGAACTCCACAAAAAGAACATTGTTTTTACTCCATCTTAGCAACGTGTCCTTAATATCCTCTGTTTCACACTCTTCTTCTTCTTCGGTCCCGAACAATCATTTCCTGTAGCACAACTGTTTTTACAAACTTATATTTCGTATAAATATATATAATCTTCAAGTTCTTGATAGAATCCTAATTTCGCGGTCTAGAAATCCCAAGGAATTTGTTGCTTTCTTGTTGCTGCAAAGGATAAGAATCCCGCAGTGTCCAGCGCAAAAACATTCCACATGGCTTTGATGTTCCTCAGAATGGTTTTTTGAGCATTATTTTTGTTTTGCAACGGAATTCCGCTCTTGGCCCATCATACTGACGTTTGTGTATGGAACCTGAGCAAGGTTCAAGCCCCAACTTTTCTCTCTCATAAATATGTATGGTTCAAGTTTCTTTTGTCAAAGTTAATTTTGAGCAACAAACATTACTTTTAGTCAAGGAGGACCATTAGAGTAGTGGCTTTCCTGTTGCTCGGCCCGCGTACCAAGAGTAATTGCAGCCCCGAGAGTCAGTCAAAGAGTCTTTGTTGGCTTGCATCATGGCGGCAGTGGTTCCATAAGTGAATCGCCAGAGGGAACAACACGACTAATTGGTAAACTTGGTTCATTACTGCAACAAATCGCTTCTGTACACAGGCTCGATACACAACTATCCTACAAACGTCTCTCCACTTGTACACTTCCTCTTCTTTTCCATCTCGAAAACAAGGCGATAGTAAATGCCACAAAGACGATTCCACCCCAACAACAAAAACAATAATAAAAAGTAACGTTTCCAGACAAGAATCAGCCGGCAATATTATATAACATATGCTCTCGGATAGTCCTCACATGGTTTTGCAATTTCCTCAACACACGAGGGACGAACTGAGCTAAAACCAAATTGCGGTACATGTCAAACCTTGTCCTTGTCTTGGTCGTGATATCGATTAAGCTTTTAACTTTGACAGCTTCACTTGTCGTCCTCGTCTTTCTCTTAACGTTTTCCTGGATCAAGTCAATTCCATGTGCAACCACATATATACGTGCTCGTTTCAAATGAACCATAACCACATTCATGTATTTTAGGTAAGTAGCAGCATCACGTCCTATAGTAGTTCTCTTTAAATATCAATTCAGCATATAGATACAGCCAACCACAACATTTAAAACTACCCCACCTCAAAGTGATAACGTCAGAAAAGAACATGTGCATTGTCTTTTTCTTCTTCTTCTTGACTTTCCATCCGTTCTGAAAGCTGGCCTATGTACATGCATGTGTCTTGCAGAATTTTACGACTCGTCGTAAGCTTTACTTGAAGGGGTTTTAAGACTCGATGCTTTTTAGCTGCCGGAAGATGTAGGACATTTTTTGTAAAAAAATACCCGCGTTTCTACACTAAAAGAATGTTGGCTTCGATAAGCATCGGGCCTAAAAGAGGACCTTCCATTGAAGGGCAAGTGTAAAGAAGAAGGGTAAAGTTGAGCGGAAATGATCCGTGGCAGCGACTAGTAGTAGTGAGAATCCAGAGGAGAACATGTAACGGAATCTGCAAAGACAAACGCGTCCTCTTCCTTTTGTCGTAATGTTGAATCGGAGCATCGGGAAAAGAAAGTTGACACACTGCGGGCTCTGGTTGGTGGGGCTGGCGGCTGAAAGAGGCGATCAAGCCGGGAGGAAATGCCGGTTTCAAAGTACAATGTGACATGTAGCTGGAACGGCAAGTGGCTCGGATCATGCACACCTCATCTAATCTCTGCGGATTATGTGGTGTCCTCTAACAACTTCTTTCCGGCACTAAACATACCTGCCTCCCCCCTCCCACCCCCACCACCATATGTTCCCAAAAACAACTAAACTTGCAACTTGCTCCAGTCACTCATCAACACGACAACAAGATCCAAACACAACATAACATACCAAACAGCCGGTCCAAACCTTCCAACAATTTCTCCCACAATAAATTCATTAACCGTTCCAACACCTCCATAACCTTCCACCAACAAACGAGGCGGGTTTTCCGGACTTTCTTCTTCTTTGCCACTACTACATCTCTCTTGCATCTTGACAGAAATCTGCGGCGCAAACTAATTATAGCCTACAAAAAGTGGCCAAGGAGCCAAAAAAAATGCTCACGCATCCTACAACCTTCCATTACAATCTTGTCCTCCAGGCAGTTTAGTAGTGCCCGGTGAAAGCTGCCGCCGCTGGCTCACAATGACTCAACAACACGATCCGACCCAGACTAATAATAGAACATACAAAGACACACTTTACCGTGGGAACAACACATGGCATGCAATTTGCTAATTTTTCCCTTCCATATCTCACCCATGAGAGGTTTAGTGGTCATTCCGACATGTTCCGTCGCGGCCATTTCCGTTGCCCAATCTTTGTCATTGTGCCTGCTCTGCCGTATATAAATAGTTACACACGCGCCCTTTTGTACACATCTATTTTGCCATCCTTATCAATTCGTCATTCCTGAAACACTACAATTGATCTCGGCGAGAAACGCTGCTGCTACGAGCCCCGAAAAGTATATATTCTGAATTACCTGTGGACGCTGGAAACTGGAACGCGGCCGGATTTCCGGCCTACATGCCCTTATACGACCTCTGATATCTGTCTACTGCTCCTGCCTGGGCCTCCACAACCGACGTCTGAATCTCTGTTGTTTTAGATATTATTATACGTGTCTTTTTTTGGGTGTTGGTTCAACTTGCTCTTGTCCAGGACCAACTTTCATTTATCTAATGTACTTTCACCATTATTCCTCCAATATTTTTTCTCATTCATCATGGAAATTTGCCAGCGCCCTTCCATTACACGCTTGCATACCATTAGCGTACATGTATTTTCTTCCTCACGTACACATTTGTTTCAACATCCACAAGACTAATTGGAGTTAATTGCTAACTTGTTTCCGCTTCTCTGTCTCCCTCGGCCAGCATTTTATCGCTTTCTCAAATCAATTCTACATGTATATATATTTATTCGCCTTCCAACGAATGTAGAACCAACAAAAGGTAAAGGCCTCATCATGACACGCAAAATTAGTATTCTGCAACAATCTTTCTCTTTCTTCTCTCATACTCAACCGGCTCACGGCTGAAGGATTTATACGTACAATTTGGCAATAATTACTATTTATTCGCTACTAAAGACAATCGGAGCGGACGAGGAGTCCAAGGACGCTCCCAAAGGGAAACTCGATTCAACTGTACAACAAAGTCGTTTGATCGGCTGCCTTGATCATATGTGTAGAGAAGCTACTCACGTGTGATATGCTTTCACGGTTGTGTGGCAGTGGTCGGTGGTGAAATGTATTGCAAGAGGACACTTTAGAGCCATTACAACTGGCGAAACGTATCTTGAAGATTTGTTCAATTTCCGACCTAAGGCAACCACTTTTCTCATGGCATCCTCCCAACTTCGTGACGGGCATTCCAAAGCCTTCCCAACAAATTCCAATCTACCGGGTTCCATTCAATCCGACATTTCTCTCGCCGGCAGAATCTCATCGTTCCTCTCCTACAATTGATAGCCATTCCCACGTCTACCCTTTTCTCTCCTCGTCGTCGCTAAACAAGTTTCCTTTTCTAACTTTATTACCACCATCGGCTGTCGATTCTGTATATATACATATTCAAGTCCGCCGATACCAAGGATCAAACATCCCGCTCGCGCGCAAAAGCGGCAGTATCGCCGGCAATAAAAATCTGGTTCGCCATAAGGATGCAAAAGAAATAAAAATAAAAGGACCTGACGACGAGCTTCAAAGTAGCGTCGTTGGAGGGACAAGAGCCTGCTTCTCTGATGGATTCCATGTGCCGGCGAACCTCGGGGAATTGGTTCTTTCCCGGCTTGATCTTAAACCGGATCCTTTAATTATTTATCAGAAAAGAGAGGAAAAGAGGGCAGCGTCCGGTTGCCCAACTGTAAAACCAGAGGAAGGATTCCATGGATGCGAGCGAGATAAATTAGCAGAATTTACAGAAACACAGATAGAGAAGAACAAATGTGTAAAATTTCTCTAGGGATGAGTGTTGCGGACAAATTTCCTTCATCTCATCCTCAACCGGGAGTTTTGGATGTTTCTGTAGTGCAGTTTCGGGGATGCCATGGTGTACAAGCAGTCGTTGGCTAACTAACTACCAGTTGGTGGCTAGGACCCGCAACTACTACTACTACTTTCTCAACTGTTGTCAAAACTTTTGTTACCACCGACCAAAAGTAATGAAGTACCACCAGAGGACGGACTGCCGGACTCGTGTATTACAACGTGTCTTTTCCCTCTAATCCCAATTCCATCTCTTTCTCTTTCCGTCTTGTCTACTATATACTCGTCCTTTACGTCTTTTCCACATGTTAGTTACAAAATACACTTTTGTAACCATACGGTTTTTGTGGAATAAAACATCAAATGCCCGCCGCCGGTCGTCGTGTGCCTCGCACCAAATGTCCCTAACAAATACTTTTTGTTCAGCACAAACACACGAAACACAATAAAAAATTTCTACTCCCAGAACTAACTAGGGCCAGCTGATATACTTACACAACCAACTATTATTATTAAACGCTTTGGCATCCGCCAAGACATGATTGTGTACATGAAAGCAGGCGTTCTTTTGGCCACGCAAAAAAAACATTTCGACCGCCACCACGCACATGTCCATATGTTTTTTCCAACACCGATTCTAAAAGTAAGAAGACGGGAACAAAGACGAGGGGAAAAGTTTGAGTCAGTCAGTCAGTAAGCGAGGGAATGACATTGAGGGGAAGCGACGTTCCAGTGACGCTCCGATTTATTTTCGTAATCCTTACAAATACACCAGTTTACCGTGTTTTGACGTGAAAAGTTGGTATTCGTCGTCGCGAATTACTCGGCTTCATCTCCCATACTTTTGTCTCGGTTGTCTGCGAATCTGCTGGCTGAATCCCGTTTTGTCTACTTATTAACGCTCCTTCCGCCCGCCAAAATTCTCGGTAAGGACGCGGTGGTGGTAGACAGAACCGGTGATTACTCGGAAAACGTGAACAAAGCTTGTTAACCGCCCAAATGACTTTTCTTCCGCACCAGCACCGACCGTAGGTTCGGATTCACCTCATTTAAATCATTTTCCAAAGATGAGATTCTGTCCCCTTCAATCTCCTCTCCTCCCCAATCTCGTGAGCAATTTGGCAAAAATTAAGCGGACCGCGAAATAATATACGGAAGAACAAGTATAAATTGCCATCATCATCTGAAATGCCATCCAAGATTATTCTTCTTGTACAACTTTTCGGGATGCAGCCACCAAACAACCCAATATTTCCATCTTCGTTCCAAACTTTACATCATTTGTCATTCGACGCCGGCAAAATCATTTTCTTGGAATACATCTACTGACTTGGTGAGGTTGGAAAGCTTGTTACGCCAGCAGCCAAGTTGCTCTTCCGATTTGCTTATATTATTTTGCTAAAGTGCATTTGTCAAGTGTTCAAAGGAGGAAGGAAATGGAATCAAAACTTTCTCCTGTCGCAACTATTCCCTGTATCTGCCATGCCAATAATTGCAATCTCTCGTTCCCAATTACTGTCAACAGTTGATTTTATCCTCTGGTTTCCCATTTTGCCACCATCATAACCTCAACATGCTCTTTGTTTGTCGCCCATGTCGTCTTTATATTCCGATCACATTTATCCGTCGTCGACTCTGCTGTAATTGTATTTGTGCTTGAGACTCAATTGATTCTTCGTCTCTTATTACACAAAATCAACATCTCAAGTTTATTAGCCAGCCGCAAGTCGGTAGAAACCGAGAGAGGAAACCGTCGATAAACTTTATCGAAAACCACCTCCTTGAGCCATCTTGGAATTGCGAAAGAGGTTCTCAAAGCCATAACAATTCGCTTTACACAGATCATTAATTTGGTCCTAGTACATCAGTATAGCCATACAAAGCTGTGGCAATTCCTGTCGGACCGACTCTTTTTTCGTACCCGTTCCAACAGGGTAATATGCGAAACCTGTATTACATAATATAATATCAAAAAGAAAATTGACCATACCGGTTCGACGTGGTTCGGACCGGAGACCGAAGAAGCCGAAGCAGCCGGATGTTGTTAGTGGCGCACTGGCACAATGTCCTTTTTCCGTCGACAATCGCTTAATGTTTATTTTATTTTTTCTTTGACAAGTAACACCTGGTCAGTCAGTTTGACGGCGGGAATTTTGGACGCTCTGAATCACGGCTATTGTTCCATGGGGCTGAGAGACAGCTGATGATTTTGACACGAGCTCAAGTTCACTTGCACGGGCAAGGTGCGAGACGGTGGCTGTCGTCCATGTTGGGGAAAAGTTGGCAATTTCTCATGCCACTTTCTGCCCTTGGTTCACTATTGTATGACTTCACAATTGCGGGGTTCCAACGCGAGAACCATGCGAGGCAGCAGACTACACGTTTTTCCATCTACCAACGCAAGCACGCCGCACTTTTCCCCAACTGCCGCAAGTTTCTCTAGGCCGGCTGGTTTTGCCAAGTTTCTCCACCATCCACTTGCACTCCTCATCATCGAAACGCTGGTGCCACTGCTCCTCCTCCGTTCGCCAAATACGCTGCTGGCTCCTATCTTGGCCTCAAACGCTCTTCCTGCTGACAAACACAATACGCTAACATCTCTCGAACAACATCCAAAATCATCTATCTACGATCCATCCGAAACTCGCATTATCCAGTAGTCAGTCAGTCAGCAGTAGTCAGTTCATTCCTTGACGCTCCCAGCGTAGCAAAGACACGGTTAAAAAGAGGGGAGAAAATAAGAAAGAAATGCAGTGTCCCACACCTTGTCTCGCCTTAGCAACGCTTCAAGCTGCCATCACCAATCCATGACTTAACTGTAAAGACGCTTCGCAAGCGGCCCACCACTTTACTTTCATCTGACACCATCTCCGCCAGCCTCTTTTGTCTGTTTATTCCCCTAAAGCTGTCTTTTCCACTGCTAGTCAAACCAGTGCAACTTTTCACCCACCAATAACAGCTTCACTATTGCCTACCTAACGCTCTCCTGCCACCATAGCCATTATCCAACAACCAAACTCTACCTTACCCATGGAATGACACACATTTCGAGCCAAGTTTCACCATTATTATTTTACTCTCACTACTTTCCCTCCTGTCAACATCCCTTTCTTCACTCAACTTTTACAGTCCCACAATTTCCACAAAACCTGACCTACGTACACACACAACGGCCCAACTTGATCCACTTAATCATTCATATATACGACAGCTTCTCAATCTCGACAATAAAAAAATAACCGAACCCTTCTATCCCAATTCCCTCGCGTCCTTGTATCCATGTCGTACTACTGTGCATTTTACAGCCAAAGCCAAGACAATTTCGAAAAACTTTTGGCTAAACTCTTATAACTAAAAACAGGTAACTAAAATAAAAAGTACGCCGCAACCTCAAATCCTAGTTGAATTGCAGCTTACACGACCGATTTTCCTATTTACTTGCTCAGATTTCCCCAGATTAGAGGCGATACCACCTTGCCGTCTCTCAGATTTCCATGACTACATCTGTTTTTTGAATAAGACAGAATTGTAGGGCTGCACGCTCACCATATCACCGATACTTTGGACAATAAGTAACGATTTGCAATGATTAAGCTGATTACGGCATCCATAGAAGAACGACGTCAAGGATGAGGACGAAAAAACTTTGTCCATCCATATCCGCTCATTCTATCCCTATTCATGAATTTTCCCAGAAAAGGTCACAGGTAATACGCTTACCGATCCGAATATTTCCCGTGTCTGCTAACCATCCACCATCCTGCCAAACTTTCATACTTTTCGTCCATACGTTCAAATAATATGTCAGCCACCGAAATACAAAACTTGTACGGATACACACGGCTCATTGAGCACGGTCAACGTATACATTTTAATATTTTTGTATGCATTCATTCCACAATCGTATTACAGTTGACCAGTTATGGAAATAATCAGAACGACCAACAAAAATGTCGGGCAGTTTCAGCTAATAAGAAGCAGGAAATATTCTATGCGGCTAAACGCTATAATAAATAGCATGTATAAAAAATCCTGGAAAAATATTTTGTTCCTCAATCCAAATAGATATCCTTTACCAAATCCCTTATCAACATTTTACTTATATACATGTGAATTTTTTCTAGTTGAGCTCTCAGCTCATCCGCAAAAAAACTGTCACAACTCCACAAAGCATGCATGTCAAGGGCACAAGTATAATTTTTGTTATATCTTTTATCATGAGTGCGCTTAAGTATACGCCCATTTTTTACAGCCTTCAATTCAAAATGTACGGGAATCTTGTTGATGTATCAACAATGAGAGGCTGAAAAACCCTTTCCGTGAGAGCTAACGTAAACTGTATGCAGTTTAACCGGAAAAGTCGGCAGCATTTCACAAGACTTTTTGGCAGCAGTCAGTCAGAAGAGTGTATTGCGAAAAAAACTGTAAAAATTTTATCACATCTTCCGGTCATAATTTTTTGAGTGTTCATCATGGCGACGTCGGCGCCGCTGTCAGATCTTGCGGAAACTTGAAGATGGAATTAGGATTAGGACGACGACGACATCCATATCTATTTCAACTGCGACGCTAGTGTCTGCTATACGCCATTTCAATGAACCATTACTACTCCTATGCGCTTCAATGCGGAAATCATTTATCAGCTTTAAGTGCTCCCCAGTGCAGAGACAAGTAGCCTTCCACAAAAACGCTTTTTCCATTACCCCATATGTCCAACTATAGTAAATGCACTTAATTTCCCACCATTCTACACATCTTGTTTCAACGCTTTTTCAGCCTTTGCTCCCCCCGAAAAATTCATCTACCTGCACAAAATTATCTATAAGTGTAAAATGAAGTAATACTTGATTGCAGAACAGTGTTTTTTGCTTATTTACGCCCTTTGCAATATTCTTGTGAGAGATAAAAGTACCCAAATAATTTCAACTTGTCACTTTGATTATGCCGCTTCCTATTTCCATCCGATATCATCTTGACATTGCTACAAAATTTACCGCTATTACTTTTGATATCGACTATGCAGAATCAGCTAATTCTCCTCCAATGTCACTCTCGGAATCATGAGTCAGTAAACCTGACTGCAAATACTTGGAAATACGATACTCAAGATTGTGAGCATGCAAACATTAGTAAAGGCAAGATCGCCATGATGTAATCATGAAGTCAAGCTACTTGGTCACAAAAAATATTCCAGCAGACACTTGTTCAGCAGCCTACGACACCACCACAAACTACTATCACAAATGTAGGTTATCCAATTTAATTAATATTCTGAAGGTGGAAGCCTTGTAAAGTCTGTCACGTTTACTCTGCAATGTACGCGACCGACCTTTCACGCCAGATTTGTGGGGGATTCACTACACAGTTGTGTATGCACGCTCACTTGATGTCAACTAACGTTTGTCAAGACAAAGACAAAGACTGTGTGTTAACATCGGGACAATGCTAAGCATGTAATACTTTGCTCGTGTCTGACCAATGCTCGTACCAATTTATATGCTCGTACTGACAAAGTCCTTGTCATAAATTTTCATTTTCTTCCACATTTGTTCCTTAATAAAGATCAACGACTTGATGTTATCAAGCACAAGAACAAAAAACTTGATACAATTGCTTTTCTGCAAAACACATTGCTTGCTGCATCTCAAGTGTCAAATACTATACTTGACTTTGATCTCTTCATTTGGCACCGCAACACTCATCTAATTTCGCAGCAGACAGAACGACTTTAAACTGTTGTATAAAAATAAAAACAAATTGCGAGATTTACAGCTTCCGTTCAATAAAATTTGAATGCCTTATTTATGACGTACCGTTTTTGGCTAAAATACCACAGACTTTCTCCCATGGAAATAAACTTTCTCCTGCTACTTTCTCTCTTGGACGCTTTCAAGAACCTAAATGAGCAAGCATCAGCATCAACCGACAGTCAGTTGAGCCACAAGTGCAGACGATCATTCTTTCAACTGGAGTCCATGCAATTTAGTTTCATGGACCAATTTTCGACAATATGATTCGCTACTGTTTATGAAAGCTCCTGTAGCCATGCATATAGCATAATAATATTTTCGAAAGGGTTCACATTTCCTATACCATATTAACTCGCCACTGGTTTCATTCAGGTCATTGCTGTCGTTTTTCGTATTAGCCAGAGACCAAGCAATCGTCTCTTTAAGCCAATTTATGTTATTAATTTAAGAGGATATTTCTTTTATTTGTCTCTTTCCATCTACGCTCTGCCGGCATTTAATAGGCTTCCCAATTAGCTTCATCTTTTCTTTCTCTTCTTCTCTCTTCTGTATATATGTTTGTTCTATGTTTCACAACACTGTGGCGGCGAATTGCAAGGAGAAACAGTCTGAACGTTTGAAGCATAGTATTTCGAAACAACACGAACCTTTTCAAGCTTGATAATGTTGTACCTTTAGATTCATTTTACATGACTTCAAACTCGTCCGTAAAATTTATTTAAAAAATTAGAAAATCATGTTGTGACAAAATTTCTGCAACAATTTTAGACAAAGCATCAGTAATTTCCGAGAACATCGAGTATCGAGTTGTGGGTGAACCTATCGAGAGGTTTCAAACGTAGCAATGTATGAAGAGAGTCATCTAGCGGCAGAAACAAAAATTACCAAAACTTTCTCCAGATCAAACTTTCTCGTTTCTGTTTTAGCCATTGCATGTCACTGTCAGTTCCAAAGCCCAACATGGACAACATGCCAGAACAATTAATGCTTTCGAACTAACAAGTGGAACCCTTCCACATCAGCAACGTTTGAGTAGTAGCTCTTAACATGGCTTATAAATTTTTTACTGAACATGCAAGAATTTGATGAAAAGCCAATTGCAGACAGAACAGTCAAAATTGATTATATACTTCATATTTCGGATTTTTATTTTCGAAACAGCCGTTTTCTGCTATTGCCACTGGTATCAAAACGTGACTTCAGTTGAAATGTGCGCAAAAATTTTATACTTCAGGGTTTTTCAATGTTGTGCATTTGGTTCTGCAATTTACTAAAAGTAAAAAGTATAGCTCGTGTGAATTAAAGACAACAAGAATAGCGGTTTTATTATTTCCACTCAACAAGTGATGACGAAACGTGTCGCCTATAAACAAAATGACTGTTGCATCACAGCTATTTATTAGCAAACACGAGTATCACAAGGAAGCAGAAAGTTATGAGGACCATTTGTTTCTGAGAGAAATCTTTGGGGGTACCAAATTTTTCCAGATTTTCTTTCTAGATTGGTACGCTTGAGTGCACACCAAATACTTGTTGTTATGTCACGGAAACCTGACAAGAGACATCAAGTTTGAGAATACATGTACACTTTTTGTGTTCTAGTCTACTTTAACAGATGCTAATTTTTTCAGAGTAATTATACAATTCCGTAAATGTCCTGAAGAAAAATGGTCATAGATCACACAGCAATAGCAGGCGTTAGCTTAACTTTGAACATCATTAAATGCTAGAAACAACATTTTTGTCAAAAGAATGCAGGCCAGCAAAACAGTTGTAAGTTGTAGAAAGCTACATCTCCCCCAAAAACCAAAGTTGAGTGGGAGTTTTGTAGTGTTAGCTGTGCTCTGTAAATCAAACTGTATGCAACAATACAAGCTGACGTCAACACAAAATCCGCCAGATTAAATACCTAGTAACCGTGGTGTATGTAATGGTCATATTCTAACATCAACTGTGGTTAGTATACTACAAACTTTACAGGATATGTGCTATAGGTTGGTTGTCCAAACATTGACTTTACAACTGTAACACTGAAAGCGACTTGTTGTTGGCGAAACTTAAGTCGGTATTTTAAAGCAGTATTCATTGTGTAAGCCTATTTCGACAGCAAATCCGATTCATGTAATTTCCTCGTGGACTTTGTCAACTACTTTACAATACACACATTACTTCTCTAATGCCTAAATTCAAACACATTTCTTCTTCGCTGAAAGCTAAGCAGTCTCCTAACCTGCTTCTTCAACTACACTTTCCTTCCCGATCGCTGTTAGTTTTCGTTCTGCAGAAAGTCGTACATCTCTTGAAACGATAAGTTTGGCACGGCAGACTTTATCGAGCTGACATCTTTGACAGGAAGGGCTCGCTTGCCGAATCTGAGAGTTAAAAAATTGATATTTGATTAGATGAGGCGTTAATTAAATAGAGAATATTTTTGAATTCGGTTTACCTGGGGCGACCTGCTAACGCGTAGTACTTGCTCAATGCGTCCAAGTATTGGCGAAGTTCTTCAGGTGTCGTAAAGACACGAGGGCGAAATGGGCGCACTTCTTCAGCGCTTGTGATGGTCATTGCAGCGTCTCCCCTCACCAAATACTCGCTTTGAAGGTAGATAATGCCCATGATGACGACAATCCAAAATCCACCATGTGAGCCCATGACTGAAAGCAGAAACCGAATTACCTCAACCAATTACATACTCCCCCGTAAACCAACTTCGAAAGCCGCTTCTCACAGTAAAGGCTTACAATCTATAATACCCAATTCAACACAAAATACGAGATTTTGACCTCTAGTGGCGTCCTCTTGTAAACAAAGGGTTAAAGCTTCTTCAGTGCCATAATTTTTGGTTTCCTTCCTCCTAAGTTTTGATTTTTTATTTCTTGGTATAAATGTACTGCCTTCCCATTTGTAGCTTTAATATACTTTTTGAATCCAATTTCCTCCTCTTCACAGAATTTAATTATAAATTATTGGTTATATCACTCGTATGCGTCAGTCTTTTTCAATTGCTCACTCGAATTTGTATGGCAGCAAAGTATCGATACAAGTCAATTGATCCCCGTCTCCGCAATTAATACCAGACCAATGTAACTTTATCTCCCAAAAATCAAGCTTGAACTTTTAGGTATTCTTCATTCTAAAATTCTCTCTGTGTTCTAATTCTGCACTCACGCTCAACCCCGAATTTGATTCAGTGACCTGAGCTCCATCAGACCTTCCCGACGCGCCACCGGCTTGACAACGTGATTTGATTCTGGGTTCATGTTTACCTATGGCGGCAACATATGTGTTCTTCTACTTTTAAACTTGATTGAATGATTTCTCAAATTTCAACCAAGTCTGCGGAATTTCTTGGCTTATATATTCGGTATCAAATTTCCCATTATTGCCAAAGCTATTAACCTTTGAATGCCGTCAAAAAATAAACTAAATCGCTCAAAGTGTGCCAGCGTAACCTGATATTTAATGCTGGAGATCTACAATTTCTCCTCCATCCTTCGTCTCTCGCTCCATCAATTTATGGGTATTCTATTAAAATTCTTTACGTAAATAGCTGATGTCATACAGGATATTTCTCTTAAATTCCAAATTGCCTAGCCTACGTCAAAGTCGGCGAATATCCGCCCGACTCAAAAAACCCCGACCCGAATATTGCAGCATGTGAACCGACTTGAACGCTCGTGTAGTATATGTGCGTGTTTTGATCTATGTCTTGCAAATCTGTCCATTTAGCTAATCTTCTGTACCCTGGCTCAAAGTCAACACAATCATCAAATATTTGATACTTGACCAGAGACATGGGAAAATCACAAGCAATTGGCATCATATGCAAAAAGCCGTGTTTGTCAAACTTAATTTGTCTCTAAAGGTTGTCTTTGAGAAATAAAGCCCGTGTGTACATATTTACTCGTCCCTTGGGAATACTGCTGTTGCCAATTTCATTGCAGCTTGAAAAGATGTCATTTAGCGGATTGAACAAGAAACGAGAAGTGAATCGTTTAAGGATGCCCTTTCATTCACGCTGCTTTCCCATCAAGCAGATATTTTTATTAGGCCATCAATCAAACCCCAGAGGGGATGAGCCTCCTTTGTCTGTCTCAAGTTTCCCCCCTGCGCCATTATTTCCCCAACATCGCCTCCACGTGCTGACACAACTTTTCTTTCTCCTTCAAAACTTTCTTAGGCTCTGCTTCAAGATGCTACAGGTGTTTGTCCCTTGTCAAACATAAACAAAAACCAGCCAAGAAAGTAGCTACATTTTCAGCCAGAGAGACAGCACACCGCGGGGGTGGCAACAACACAAAAAGTATGACATATACAGTTTTATAAGCAAACCAACTCTAGAAAAAAGCAAGCTTGAAAAAATGCTTCTAAATTTGCCAAAATTGCTTCTAAAATCCACCCACGCAATCTCCTTTATAACTACCAGGAAAATAAGTATGTCTTACCTTGTGTAAAGAATTGTGTTGAAATTCCCGACGAAACTTGGACGAAATTCGGAATTAACCCTGCTTAATTAAAACTTGTACTTTTTATAGCAGCTGCTGGTTCAGATTCTCAAAAATTCTGGGTAGTCAAGTAGTGGGAGTCTTGTCCGTTTCTTGAGATTGTCTTACAGGGCAGTCAGCTAAGGTTTGATGGTTGGTACTACCCGTTCGAGGATCTGAAAAGAATTGAAACGCTGGCAAGAAACTTGGAGAAACTTATATCAGGTCCATGAGACGTAAGAGACTTGTGCGCAAAGGCCTTCACCCTGCTTTCATCCTTCTCATCCCTGTTCTGAAGCTCGGCAAATGGAAAGTAGTGAGGAAATCAGCAATTTACTAAAAACGCCCGGGCAATATAAGCAGCGCCATATTTCAGCCCCTCCTGTTGCACGCAGAATTAGCCTTCGAAAGCCTCTCATTACGTCGCCCAAACCCACGCATTCCCACACTACAACAATTGCATGACGGGGACGACAAGAGACCGCCACCCCCTTCATTCAAGACCCAAAATACAAAAGTCGATCCAGAGAGAAAACAAATTTACCTCGACTTGTTGTTATTGTAACGACGTCATCCTTGAAGAATTTACAAATTCATATTCGCAGTACATGTATCTAACATGGTCTGAAATTAAAAGGCACAGGTAGAAGAACGTCTTTTTCACAAATCACCTGCTTCATCACCTTGCCTCAAGGCATACAACGTAAACAATTATGTACACTTTTATTTACTTTCACGTTTCAGTAATATTTCCTACTTTTTGATATCGTATATGATCATTGTAATTTTATCTTGTTGAGTATATAACAAACTCTGTCGTTTGAACTTTGTAAATATTTTTTTGAACTCTTGCTTGAATTCCCATACTGAGTACACATTGCATTGACATTGAGCACACGGTTCCATTTCACGTGCCGCATGTATGTTTATATTTCAGGTTATTGAAGGTGAGCACGTTTTCGAAAATCCAAAACGTTGTTTGAACTCGAGTATATTATATTATATACTGAGCAAAAATTGAAAAGTCTAAGAGAATTGTGTAAATCATTAAATTCAACCGAGAAGGTCGCATGCCACTACTAAAGCTCCTCAAAACACAGAATGACATCACCATAAAATGTGGCTTCGATCCCGATTTTGCTTGCCACCTTCTTACGTCAACAACACTTTCCAACGACTGGGCGGGTATTTATGCATGAGTTCAAAAGAAACTGCAAGTTTTCTTCTAATTAATGACCTAGATCAATAGCCAACAAACTTTCTCCTCACGCATGTAGCAACGTGTGTATGACAAATCTTTGCCAATATTCCCTTGTCTTACAGGTGTGTCGTTCAACGTCTTTCTCCAAAACTTGAGGGCTCTGACAAAAGCTCTTGGCACAAGCATTCCGCTGAGACAATCAAGTTTCCGTCAATATGCATCCCGACATGATTTTCAAAGTTTGCCTCTTCACACTTGCTTTCTGTTTTGCCTTTATGACCGACGATGCCAAGAGTTACCAAATTAATAAGCGATGCATGCATAAGTGCCAAAACCTACACTGTAATTGTATTCGTTTCTTGGTTGCCTTTCGGCTAAAGGACAAAGTCCCGGGTATGAAAAACCCATGGAATTTCCTTTACATGTATATATACACCTCACATGTGTCTGCTTTTCTTTGAAGTTTAACATACTGTAGAGCTTTCTCACATCAATAGCAACGTTGTAAAAATATTTCAAGTAATAGCATTAACAGGTAATTCGTGTTTTACTTGCATCACGTGAATATATATTTATCGTTGATGGATGATGCTTTGTTTTTTAGCGGTTGGTTATATCATAATAGTGAAAGTAAAAGCATCGCCATGAATTTCCCAAATTTGTACCCATCCTGCAGGTCACACGTGGATACACAGTCCAATTCATTTTCCCAAGGCTGAATATACTAAATTCGGGAAATCTCAAGTAGTACAAAAATTATATTGTACAAACGAGAATGCGAAATCACATGTGCAACCTATTGTTCACCGATGACGACAGCAACGGATGCGACCACGTGCGAGGTTGCCAGCTGTGGTCTGACAATTAGCCTATGCGACTTGTCACAGCATCTGATGAGATAACCCTTTTGGTAATTAGTCTTCTTGAACCTACTTGGTAATTAGAGCTTAAGCTTTAATATATTACGTGCCGGATTCAAGAGTGAGTGAAATATTTGCGCCAGAAATCTCGCACTCTGTACATTGTATATATTTCTTGCAGCAAGTTTCCCTACAGTCTGCAGATTTCGAGGGATTCAGTGAGCAGAGGCATGTGATTTCGTTGCCCGCAACCTGGTCTAGCAGCACCTATGGAGAAATAATGAAAATGGAAAATAATGGCGTTTCTCTATAGTACTTGTGCAATCTATTTGATTAGGCAAAAGTACAGATATATATATTTTGTATGTATAAATGATATAAGCTGCACCAAAATTATTTTCTCTGATAACCTGCTTCATAATGGACTATGCAGTCACTTGATTAACTGTACGTGAATTGTGAATCACAACCTTCGCAATCACAAGTCGGAACCTTTCACAGCAGCAGCAATGGATATATACAAAGTAGCACTTGTCTGAATTCCAATATAATGCTTGCGAGCCTAGAATCTTGATTAGAAACAAAATATCTACAAGTAACGTCGAGGAAGCCAAAATGTAGTTAATTGTTAAAACAAATGCCTCGCCGCGCATCAAGGCAATTTCCATAAATAACTTGGAAATTATTGACGCACTCGCCCAATGACGGTGTTTGTTCCAGATTTTTATTTATTATTCACCTACGGATGGACTACTTCCAGCTCTCAAAATTAACCCTTTTGCCATTTTAGCATTAAATCAAACTAGAGAATGCCGTCACTTTAAGCTTTGATTACATAATTTCAATTTTGTATTTCGGAACGGGGATAATCAGAATCTGTCTCTGTATTTTCTGCAGTTGGCTTGCGCAAAATTGTATCTCACTTGCAAAAATTGTGAAATTACGCTTGCATAACTCTACGATTGTTCTATAAGATTTTGATACTTTCTCGCATACTCGGATCATGTGTCCATCTAAAATATTCATGAATCTGCTCGAGTACCAATTCCGAGTTACACAAATTTCTACTTTCGCTCCACACACGTACTTACCTTGGCAGACGCCCACACAAAATACTTGTTGTTATATACCGTATGGTAGAAAGCGTTAAGCTCCGAGCTGAGCTTTTCCCTACAAAGTAAAACCCGTAAGACCACATTCACCCTATGCTTCGCCCGAACCAAACCAACCCCATCACATTGCTTTCACTGTGGCTTTTAACGAAAGCTTTTTCCATGACTAGATCGAACAAAACTTCCCTCAAAATTACATCGAGTAAAGGATGAAACGATAGAAATTTCCATTCGAAAAACAACTTCCTACTCCTGTCTAACGTTCATGTCGACATCTCGTCCCACGATTTAGTGACGCCCAGATCTTGAGCGTTAAATTTCGACGATAGATGGCGCGCGCCAATGAAAGAACTC
>JAQGBJ010000522.1:0-38663 GCA_034698345.1 Sphaeridia pumilis | reverse complement strand
AAGTATTGTGGCAGTATCAATTCGTTCAATGGATCTGGTCGGAAGCCATAAATTCTCAGTGTTTCCAATGCCACGGTGTTTTGATCTTGAAATATGGCTGCAAGCATGTTTTGGAGGTTATAAGTCCAGTTAAAATCTACCATGCAAAGCTCCATATTCTTGAACTGGTGGCACCCAGGAAATGAAGTTATCTTGGATGGCATTATTGGGTCGAGCCAGATTAATCCACGATCACGATTCTTGTTTCCGTCCCAGGTGTACACACGTTTAGGATAGGTTAAAACTGTGTTAGTAAACAACAATGGACTAGCGACTTGACACCAACCGGTACACACAAGACGGGCTGACTTGAGGTCTTGAATGGACAAATTTCGGAACATTGACTCCAATACCTGCATAACAAATAAATTAATAAAAGACAAGTATCATTACGACATGCATTCAGCGATTCAGGTATCAACTTACCGTTTTACTTTTATCGTCATGATCGAAAGTCCAGTTAGTGTTAAACGTAACGTTAGTAAGTGATCCCCATGTTGAAACTTGCTGAAGTAACTTCAAAACAGGCGGAGACGAAACACTAGACGCCAGGTACTGCACTGAAGTTTCAGTTTCGTCAGCTCCAATTCGTGAAAAGTATCGAGCCAAGGCGTTATCCAACTGTTGAACTGCTTCCACTTCATGGCTGTTCAAGTTTAACCGCTGTCGTTTGGCTGGTGGTGGGCAGGATTCAGATTCAACTTGAATGGTTTCCTCGTCACTACTTTCATCCTTGTCCAATGGTCGTTTTCGGCTTGAAGACGGACGATGAGACATTGTGAATCGCTATTTTCATCAGCTAGAACTTTGTAAAGTTTCTCGTATCTAGCGAACAGATTGGCAAACAGTTTAAAAAACTCAAACCACAAAAATGTTATTCAAGTTGAACCGAAGTAAACTTGGGCGTGTCACTTTTTAAACCCTGAAGCTTTTTAATAGGAACTATACGAATTGGTGAAAAATTACTTTTCAGTTTATGGCAATTAGATTAGCTGCGTTATTCCAAACATTGTTTGTGATCAATAAATATTCTTAGATCAAAATATATATATTTACGACGTTTGACTTAATTCAAACCAGCACTTGATAAGTTTCTTCTCTCACGCAAAGCAAACTGCAGTTTCCATGGTGCGGATGATCTGTTCTGTTGTGAGAAGGAGAGGAGACCGATGTGATTTTCTCTTCCAGCAAAAGAAGAAACAGCTTTCCCGCGCCCATTTGAAAATCAAGGATTTCTTGCCTGCACTGATGCTTTTGTAATTGAGGACCTCTAACTAGAGGGTGCGTACATGGAGAAGCATAACGTTTCGACCATGGTCTTTTTCAATGAGAATTAAATTCGGCAATCAAAATTTGGCGGCATAATAACTGGTTGCTGTATATGTGTCTTCTTTGGCGGCGAAGAAGACATTCTGATTTTCCATTGCGAATGCGTCTCAACGAAAGGGCGTGTTAGCGAGCTTGCGAAGCAAAAGTTGCCAGTTCATGTGTGAATCTATGTGTATAAAACAAACACGTAATCTTGAAAGTCGATGTTTAAATTGCATTCTACAAGAGGAGAGAAGGAGAAAAGCTGAAAATTTACGTAACTAATTATTATAATGAAACGCATAAACGCAAAGACGTTAAATCCAGAAACGAGCGTTTCTGAAGTACTCTATCTCAGACCTGGAAAAGGTGCGGTATCCTGGTATCTAGGATACCGAGCCAAAATGGCCAAAATGGCTCCCGAAGGGAGCCACTTTGGCTCTGTGGCTACATTAGTAAATATCCGAATGGCTACTCCCACCAGAATCAAAGAAAGCATAATTTAAAAATTTTCGCGCCTGCGGCGCTCCATATTTTTGAAGCTCTAGAAGCTATTTTGGAACGATCAAAATTTTTGTTTCACAATAGTTGAAAGATTGTTTGGCGAAAAAGCAGAAAACACTTCAAAAGGGCTCTAAAAACGTACCAGTAACTTAAAAAATCTCCAAACTGACTATGTTATCATGCTTGATACCGGATATCAGATTTATCACGAAAATATAGCTTCTTTGATGTTTCACGGGAGGAGCCATTTTCAAAAAATATTGTTTGGTTACCGAGCCACTTTGCAACTTTTCCAGGCATGATTTCCCAAGTAGCACATCTGACACGACCGATAGCGCTGATACCATTATTGACTTTCTTGGAGCTTCAGATAACACGGAATTTATTACTACTACGGAGGTGAATTTGGGGCCAAAATCAAGCAGAAGAGACGATCAAGCTGAATCAACAGGTGATAGGAACATCAGCGAGATTCAAGTCAGAACGTTGAATGGTGAACAGCCGCCGCATAATGAGCTGGAGCAAGTGAATAGAAAAGCTGCTACTACAGATTTAAATCACGTCCATGGATTGATTGCACATGAGGAGGAAGGTGCCAAATCGAGCGATGTAAGTCACGTATATATCGAGGTATTTGTATTGTTTTCCTTTTGGAGAGGTAGAACATGAAGGAGTAGATTTTACATGCGTTGTTGTTCGTTTGCAGGCTAAAGCTACAACGGTGACGAGCTCTGATGAGGAGAATACGATTAGAGCTAGTTGTGACGATGACAAATTTGCTACTACTACTGACAGCGTTGGAATAGTTGAAGAGAAACCTCCGTCCCATGAGCCAGTAGTGATTAACAGCACTGATTCGGTCGAGGACGTAATTGAAGACGACACAGTTGAAGCGCCAACTTTTGAGAATTTGAGTGATATCTATTCTGGTGGTCCTATCGTGATCAAGAATGAAAGTCTGTTGGAATATTTGCACAGCCTAACTCAAATTCAACCTGAATCTAGTACTTGTGGAGAAACTGCAGATCAAAAAAGTGAAGTCTTCAAAGAGGATATCAAAGAGGACTTGAGTGACCACGGACCTGCAGAAACGGCTTGGACCGACGAAGATGCAGCAGAAGGATCAGCTTCTGCCAAGCATACGATTGTAATGGACAACCATGAACGACTTACGCCAGAAGGCCAAGAGTCGTTCACTGACGACGCTTCCTCGACGCCGTCCACTACAAAGCGTTCCAGTCCTGACGGTGAAGCTATTCAAGATGTCAAGTTCTGCAAGCGGGTTGAAGTGCCCTATTCGGACTCAGATTCCGACAACAGTTGGATCGAAGAAATGCCCTATGAGGACGAAGGACCTCCGCCGTTGGACCGAACGTTGCATACGATAGTTGAAGAATCCTGCGAAGAATCTGACGAGGGCGGCGAAGTGACAGAACCCCGTGCTAGATTCAGCACGGGCCGGAGGCGGGGCACGGACGAGCTTGAAAACTACTTCAACTTTTTGGACCCTGCTCAGAGTCAAAACGCATCTAATCGAAAGTACATGAACGAGGATTCAGAGTTTAGCGATACTTTTAGTGAATCTAGTTTTAGTACCGAGAGTCAAGGACATGATGGAGAACAGGGAGAAGACTTGTCAATGGACCCGGTGGATTTGGCTAGTACAAGATTAGAAAAGTACTTCACTAACATGAGTTACGGCGGTGGCAATGTCAAACAGTCAATGGCGCCTCAGTCCGAGATTGTCGTCCGACGTCATTCTGTTGAGCAGGACTCTGAAGACTCGGTGGGATCAGAATCTGAATGTGATGACCGAATGCAAGACAAGAAGAAAAAGGTGCTCAAGCATAAGAGGACTGAGAACGTGTCAGACGACGAGTCTGTTTTCGACCTGGATGAAGGTGCGTATGACACTATTAAAAAGTCAAGAAAAAGCAAGAAAGAAACCCTCGAAGTCGAAGTTCCTGAGCTGTCCAGAGATGACGCCAAGACGCCTACACCTGAAGATCAACCGGTCGAAGTTGATACTGACCAAGTTTCATCACCGATCCGGAAGCAGGTCCTCCTTAACAGGTCCAACAGCTTCCAGTGGTCTTCGGATGAAGAAGTGAATCTGATGATGAGCAAGTTGAGGCAACTGGTCAAAGGTCTGATGAACAAAGGTCAGGGACGAACTCCAACTGAAGCCAATTCTCAGCAACTTCGCTACTTTGAAACCGAGCTTGTTAGACTGATGAGGACAGAGCCTGAGTTGAAGACGATTGTCAGTGAGTACATAAGTTCTGCTGAAGAATCCGACGACTCTGAATTCAACCAATTCATGAAGGAAGTTGTAAGCCAGGATGCTCCTGACAGTGGCGTTTATGGAACCAGCCACGAGTTGAACAACAGGTTCAGCAGTAAGGCACCACCAGGCGGTAGCGGCGGAAGTCCAGCGCTCATAGCAAAGGTCATGAATCATATCGGCAGCCGACTCAGCGTTTGGATGAAGGACGAGGAGGAAGCTGAAGGAACGCTGAAATGTGCTCCAAGCGTCAGTTCAGATCTCAACGAGGACAGGTTCAGTTGGAAGGGAAGCTTCGAGTCTACATTAGCGGCCAAAAGACAGTCTGTGGGATCGACGGATTCCATTTCCAGTTCTGACTACAACAACCAGCTTTCACAGGGAGCTGGTAATGGCTCTGGAGGAGTTGATAGGTAAGCATTATCCTTTTAGAATACGAAATTGAGATTCCGAAAAAGCTATAATTACCATGTGTTCCTCATTGCAGATCAATTTTACGCTCTTCTTCCTTACATCACTTGGCCAACACACATCCAATTGAAGAAAAGAAAGAAGAGGAAGAAAATATCTCAAGCTCTCTCCCAAGACTCAATCAAGTTCAAATTCCTCGAGCTCAAAGCCTTCTTGTCGTTAGCAACAACAAAGAGAAGATCGTCAAGTCTGCCCGGTACAGGCCTCCGGGCTTTGCAGAAACGCCGAGAACCATCAAGCAAATCAACGACAAGATTCCCTTGTCCATCTCAACACCTGCATTGAATCATGATATCAATCAGGAATCATCGAGCTTAAACGTGAGAAACTACTGGTTTACTGACTGCATTCTTAATGCATTTATGCAGCCCCTATATAATTAAATTACAATTCCCGTTTTGCAGCTCCGGGTCTCCGACTCTCTAGCCAACATGTATGAATCCAGTCAAAGTAGCGTTAATGTACGAGGACAAATCGAATTCGGCCTGCAGTACAACTACAAATTGGCGTCTTTGGAAGTTCGAGTCAAGCAGTGTCGAGATTTAGCTGCTGCCGATAACAAGAGAAACCGGTCTGACCCGTAAGTTGAAAACATACAACAAACACTTATTAATGCACAAGTGGATTGCATAATTGATGGTTTTTGGTTTTTCAGGTATGTAAAAGCATACCTCCTCCCTGACCGGTCACGAGGTGGGAAGCGAAAGACAAAAACCAAGAAGAACACTTTCAATCCCATCTTCGAAGAAACGCTCAAGTTTCCCATTACTCTGTCAGATCTGCAAAGTCGCACACTGTGGATCACAGTATGGCATAGCGACATGTTCGGCAAGAACCACTTCCTAGGTCAAGTACTAATCCCATTAAGGGATAGAGTTTTTGACGAACCAAGCGCTGTCTGGTGGACGCTGGAAGAGATGACTGATCAAACTGACGGAAGACCGCGAGGCGATATTGTCATAGCGCTCAAGTGGCAAACTAGAACTGATTCCACCGGCAACCTCTCTGTGCTAGTTAAAGAGGCAAAAAATCTGCTACCTGCCAAGAACGGGCTGCCGTCTACGTTTGTTAAATGGTACTTTTCGATACATTACATACATTTCGCTATCTTAAATTTTGAAGGCTCCAAAGCTAAATGATGTTCCTTTTTTGCAGTTGTCCGCTAAAAGACTCCCGACACCGTTCAAAGCAAAAGACTTCAATCGCTCGCCGAACAAACCATCCGATTTGGAACCAAACGCTGTACTTTGAAGACGTGTCCGACGACGGAATAGAAATCAGTTTATGGAACTACGACTTACTTTCAAATCATGACCTGATCGGTATTATTAGGTTAGACCAAGACGCTCATCTCTGGGAATCAATGCTTAATCGACCGTCGTTTTGGGTAGAAGGCATACTCAAGTTGGAGGCGGAGCCTAGTTCGTGATATAGCTATTAATTTCTAGTGTTAAGTATTAGTTAAAATGAATCGACAATCAAGTAACAAACGTCCATTTGTTGTTAATGTTTCGTATTAGGTTTATATGTTAACGCCCATTAATCGTATACCAGTCAAAACTGTTTTAATCTTCAACTTTTTGTTCTGTATGTGTTAATGCGTTTTTAAGTCACAGACACGAGTGTTTGACATTGTACTTACAGTTGCCTGTCTAAACGTACGTTTTTTGTAGTTTAGTAGTAAGTTTACGTACTAGCAGTTAGTATTTATTGAAACGGATGGTAAAATCGTTTTAAACTTAAACTACTACAAAGCGTCCGTAACGGAACCAATGACAATAAATCAATTGTCGAAATTTCCTAGATATTCACTTTGGTTTCGCTTACTGCTGTGCGTAAATGTGGATCATCCGTAATGCATGTCCTTGAACCTGAAAAGATAAGTATCAGTGCCCTACTAAATTATGAGTGAAATTGTAGACAATTAGTCATAATGGCCCCCCAGCTCAGCCTGGCATGAACCGAAATGGGAACCGAAGCGAACAAGACGTTGATAGAATGAGCAAAAAACAAAGCGTCACGTCGTATAAGAGCGCTTTTAGAAAAAAAGGACATTAAACATGTACACTGAATGAGCCTCAACCATTCAGAAAATTAACAACGTTTAGCAGCGCAAGGAAACTTTTGAAAGCGACAGCGCGCGCGGAGCGCGCGCGCTGGCAAAATTTTGAGATTTTGCCCAAGGTTTTGGCTTTAAGCGACGGGCGGGTGGAAAGAATTTTAAGTTGAAGGCACTTTCGCTCACTGAGGACGCTTCCGCAGGTCAGTCTGAGTTGAGGTTTTGTAGTGTCAACTTCACAACTGCGCAGTTTGTTTGAATCCAAATCATGTTAAAGTTATAGTGTTTTTGAAGTTCACCAGGCGTCCCTTCAAGTTTTATTAAAAGCGCCCAAAAATGCTAGTCAAAAGTTTGTTGGGCCATGCGACAAAAGCCTGGATTAATTTTTTGGGCCATTTTGTGATCATGAATATGTACGTGACGCTTCGGGAGGAATCCATGGACCAGCCGAATTTATGGGACGAGTACGATTTTGTCGTCGGTAAGTAGGGTGCAGCCTTGAAATCTTTGACAAACAGTCAGAATTTTGAATTAAATGCCAGAACGGCATCTTAATATGACAAAATTTTCAGTGGGCGGCGGATCCGCCGGAGCCGTCGTGGCCTCCAGACTCGCCGAAAACTCGGACTTCACTGTTCTCCTCCTCGAAGCCGGTGGCGATGAAACTCTGACAACTCAAATTCCATGGTTTCATACGCAGCTACCTGGATCGAAGCTGGACTGGCAGTTCAAAAGCGTTCCCCAAAACGGTCTCCTCCTCGCCTATGAAGATCAAGTAAGAAGGTAGACAGCGCGGCGCTGCGCGCCGCGCGCCTACTTCTTTTTGACCTTCATCTGATACAAGTTAGTTCTAGGTTTCTCGATGGCCTCGAGGTCGCGTTATCGGCGGAACGAGCTCCATCAACACAATGATTTATATGCGGGGGAACCGCAAGGACTATGACAATTGGGCGGTTTTAGGCAACCCTGGCTGGGACTACTGGAGCATTTTGCAGTATTTCAAAAAGGCTGAGAGGAACACCGACCCTGACCTACAGCACGACTGTGAGAAACGTTAAAAGCGTGAATTTTGAAAAAGTTTGAATTTCCCGCCAACAACGTTTTTTGCTTCAGCAATCTACCATGGGACTGAAGGACCATTGATTGTATCAACGCAACATGACAAGACGCCTTTGATGTCCGCGTTTCTTCAAGCCGGGAAGCAAATGGGTTACAAAGTCGGGGATCCAAATGGAGAAAAACAGGCTGGTGAGGAAAAAGCGTTTTTTTTGGATTCGTGACACGACATATGAGAAGCGTTAATGTAGGAGTGAAGTAGTGTGGAAAAGTTGACAATTTTTTCCCGCCAGTCTTTTCACCATTTCAAATGACCATCAATCATGGTAAGCGTTGGTCTACTTCGCGCGCGTACCTGAAGCCGACGAGGATGAGGAACAGGAATTTGCATGTGGCGCTGCATTCGCATGTTATGAAGGTGAGAAAAGTGTTTGTTTGACTGCGCAAATGTGTAAAATGGCGGGAAAATATATATTTTGATTTTTCAAAAGATTCTGTTTGATGACCGCAAGAGGGCGGTTGGAGTCCAGTATATGCACAAGGGCAGAATCCATGTTGCTAATTGTAGGAAGGAAGTGATTTTGTCCGCTGGGACTGTAGCTTCGCCTCAGATACTCATGTTGAGTGGAGTTGGACCTGCGAAGCATCTGCGCAGTTTCGATGTAAGTTTTTTATCTAAAAAGTTTCTGAACGTAACTGCGCAGCTAGTAACTTCGCAGTTCCATGTTTGAAGGAACTGCGCAGTAACCTTTTTGTAACTGCGCAGATACCATTAATCTCCGACCTCCCCGTTGGCGACAACCTCCAGGACCACGTGGGAGCGTTTGGTCTCTCTTGGACAGTTGAGAAAGGATACGCGTACTCCTTAGCTCCACTTCTGTCTCCGCGGACCTACAAAGAGTATTACAAAAGTCATACTGGTAAAGTTAATTAAAAAATTCCTGTGTTTTGAATTTGGCGCCAAAAATTACAATTCTTTGTCCAACTGCGCAGGTATGCTATCCCAAACAGTCGGCGTTGAAGGCAACGCCTTCATCCACAGCGACTTGGCCAACGTCACTGATGACTGGCCGGACCTGCAAATCTTTTTTGTTTCCGCTACTCCAGCGATAGATGGCGGTCGAACCTTCAGCGAATACCTCGGCATAAGCCAAGCCACGTGGGAATCCTACTTCAAGCCAATCAGTTTTCGCCAAGGCTTCTCATTAGTTCCAGTGCTTCTTCGACCTCATTCTCGAGGATACATCCGGCTTAAAAATAAAAGTCCGTGGGAGAAACCAGTGATTCAGCCAAATTACTTGAAAGATCCAAGGGATTTCGAAGTTTTGTTAAATGGTACGAAAGCACACTATTTGGCCTGATTGCCAATTTTTTCTTTTCTCAAAAAAGAGTGTTTTCCCCAGGAGTCAAGAAATCCGTGGAAATAGGAAACAGCCAAGCTTTCAAGAGATTTGGTGCAAAATTGCATGTCGGAAGGTTGCCAAAATGCCCGAGAGTGAAGCCTTTGAGTGATGCATATTGGCGGTGTTTTGTGAAACATTTCGCTCAGACTGAACATCACGTTGCTGGAACATGTAAGCTTTTTCAACTTAATTTGCCATATTTTTAAAACACAAGCTTGCTAAAAAAATCCGAAATTCCGCAGGCAAAATGGGACCCGCTCACGATCCGGGCGCCGTTGTCGATTCCCAACTTCGCGTTTATGGAGTCTCAGGACTTCGAGTTGTCGACGGGTCAGTGATGCCGCAGGTCGTCAGCGGGAATACAAACGCTCCAATAATCATGATTGCTGAAAAAGCTTCTGATCTCATCAAGAAGGCGTGGGCGGAGTCAAAGTACTTGAGTGACCCGCAGGGGGCGTGGCTTCCGTCCTTTGGACAGAGCAATCAGTTGTACTGATTTACAATTTTTTGTTAATTTATATCGTTGTTTATGTTTTATATAATCGAAAAATTTGCAATAAACGCTGCCAATCACAAGGACAAAAAGATTAGATTAAAAAGCGCCGCTGCATTTAAGAGGCTTATCAGCTTCAGCAGAATTTGGGTCGTCGATTACATAGCCTTTCAACGTGCAAAAAAAGATTTGTCATCAGTCGGCTATTTACAGACGTTTTTGGAGAACTAAAAAATATTCACAGTGCTGTAGCAGAATTTTAGAAGCGTTTTTAATGTGAAATGTACTCGAGAAGTTCAAATTTGGCGCCCATTTTGGGCAAAGCGTTTTGTGGTTTTCTCTGTATATTTTTGACCTTCAGCGTCCTTAGTGTTAACAGCAGCAGCGTCGCGAGGTTGAATAAGGATGGCGGATACGACCTGTTAATTGCAATCGAAGATGGCGCTCCGGACGCTGACGATAATAATGTGACGCTTCTCTTTGAAAATGTTGAGGTATGGCGGTAAATTCAAATTCAGTAAACTTTTTTTTTAAAAAGTTTGAAATGAAATTTTGACCCTTGACCTTGTAGGAAAAAATCCAAAAATTTTCTGATCTGCTGTTAGAGGCGACGGATAAAACTTTCTTCATAAATTCAGTAAAATTTATAATCCCTAAACATTGGGATGATGGCAGCAAAGACTTGGTTTCTGTTTCAATGTAAGTGTCCGTCCGCTATTTTAGTAAAAAGCAAAATTTTAAAATTGGCGCTAAAATATTTTCGGTTTTAAAGCGCCGGATGTCATACTGCCGACATTTGCCTTCACGCAAGCTCCGCCCACATCAGCGTCGACAACCCAAACACTTGCAGGCTGCCCGGCGAGAGGATACACTTGCCTTTGGATTTCTTCGGTGATGAATTCGGAGACTTCGGGCCGGCAGGTGAGAGATTTTGGAAACGTTTTGAAAACGTCTTTTGTAACGTTTTGTAATTAACTTTTCTTTTGCTGACAGAAAAAGCGCTGTTGAAGGCCTGGGCCCGATACCGTTGGGGCACTTGGGAAGAACATGGATTTCCGAAAGACAAACGTTTCCCGTATTTCTATAGGAAATATGTTGAAGCAACGGGAAAATTTGTGGGATACGAGCCGACTGGATGTTACAGCGGGAAATATCAATGGGAGACGTTAGTGCCGTTTATATATAAATTAATAATTTTTTTAAAATAGTAATTAAGATTGAGTTGGCCCGCAGAAATTGCGATCAAACGCCTCCTGCAGAACACTGTCGTTTCGATTGGATGGATACGAACGCAAAGCCGCATTCGTTATCGTTCCTGCAATGGCATCCAGACGTAGACGGTTTTTGCGATGAAGCAACGCATGCGCGTGACGTGCCAAACCGACAAAACGCCCTCTGTGGTTACCGAAGCGTGAAAGAAGTGATGAAGACGAGTTTGGACTACGAGAAGGTTGAAGCGCCGGGAAGCGCAGCGCCGCCAGCGTCGGGGGTCAAATTCGAGTATTATTGGCATTCGGACAGTCCGCTGTTTTACCTGCTTTTGGACACTTCCTTCAAGCTTGTAAGGCGAGCTAAGTAAGTATTTTTTTGTAAATTGCGAACGTTAATTCTGGAACGTTATGGCTGAACAGACGCCTGAAGAACCGCTGAAGGACGTTGTGAAAGTTGTGCAAACGCTGTTTGGCCACGAGGACACTTTTGGAACGATGGGAAAAATTGCTTCCTTCAGCCACGTGGAAGATATGAAGGTTCTGACGGACTGGTCAACGTTTTGGAGGAAGCAGGTTTGGTGAGTGGTGTAGTGAAACGTTTTCAGAAAACGTTTTCAGACCGTTTTAAAAAAGTTAGTATAACGTTTCAGGCATGTAAACCAGTTTATGGACGCTGCGGACAGACCTGATCGTCCAGCGAATTCAGGAAGTGCTGGCAATTTGGGCGATCTTGGTGGTGGGAAAACGGATAATTTTGTGCATGCGCTCAATAGCGTGTTGGAAGAGCTGAGGCGGATTGATCATCCAGAGGGCGCTGTGGTACTGGTGGTGAAGGAGTCGGGACAGGTGAATAATTCTGGTGAGTTGAGTATTTTTGAAAGTAAGAAAAAATCGTTTATCGAGTGAGTTGAAGTTGATGCATGTGTATTTTTTAGCGATTCCACTGTTTGAAACGACAATAATGGAGCAACTGCGCAGTGAGAAAATTGTGCTGAACGCCATTGAAATTCGAAGAGATAAACCGTATCCACGGACCCACCTTAAGAGCGCAGTGGAGGCATCTGGTGGCTACTATTCTGAAATAGCGCCAGGTCAGAATGTGGCATCGGTTAGCAGGAATGTTATTGAGAATTTGCCGGACTTTTTTGTTTTTGGGATAAGGAAGAATGTGAAGAGCCAGACTCATTTGGTGAGTACTGTAGTTTGATAGGTTAACTGCGCAGTTATGATCTTGTGGTTAACTGCGCAGTTACGAAAAAAGTGAACTGTGCAGTTACAACTTTTATTATGACTGGCTTTTTGAACATAATTTTAAAATTTGTTCTAACTGCGCAGTTACTAAATGTGAGCTTAACTGCGCAGTTCCGAAAAAATATTGAAGGATTTTTAAAATTTGCTTTTGGACAGCTAGTCGAACGGTTCATCCGACCCAACGTAGGCTTTGTTCTTCCCCTCCGAAACACTAACCTGGCCTTCGGAACCCCAATCAAAGTGCAGCTGACGCTTGACACTGAATGTAGATTGGACTACAGCTGCTATGATGTAGAAACCATGAACTTTACCCTTGCTAACTGCGCAGTAAAAAACTCTGATTTTGACCAAGCAGTCATCAAATACATGGGCACAAGATTTGAATGGGGTGACGGTCAAGCAGAGCACAAACGCCCGATTCTGGAGTACCATGTCGATGTAGGCTCATTGAGTTCCAGAGATCCTTGTCTCAATCTGTCATGTACTTTGTGCCAAACAAGAACTACTCGTGGCCACATGATTGCCTCTTACGAAACAGTACCCGAACTGGATTCTGAACGGTTGGATGTGGAACTGTCACTGCTGGAAACTTCACTATTGGACCCGAAACTGCACTCTGATTTTGGCATCCAAGGGATCAAAGTGTACGCCAAAGTGACTTTGATGGGAAGGCCTGTGGTTGGTCTCACAGGGGTCAACCTGATGGTCCACGACGCTGCCACCTTGACAACGTACCCGGCGATCCCCATGCTTGACAACGGCCAAGGATCCGTGGATGCGAATCCGCAAGATGGCGTTTATTCAGGCGTGTTTATACCAGAGCGTTCTGAGGTCACTCGGTGTTTCTTAACCGTCGAAATCAACTCAGGAGCCCTGCGCCGAAACGGCATGGATGATTTTCCACACTTGAACTACGCAGTTGACCGAATGTTACCAGTGGATCAGGCTGAAGTCGGATGCCCTGGAACCGAAGAAGCTTGCCTTGAAATGGGGCTCCTCAAGCGCAAGGCGAAGGTCTATAAGTACTCCGAAATGATTGAGATTGACAGGACGATTTGGCTTCAAAAGGTATGACCGTAAATGTCAAAAAAGGTCAAAGTTTAAAATCTACTTTGCTTTTTTTCCAGATCGTCGTAGGCAGAACGACTGACCTCCAAGCGGTGCCGCTGGTGAACTATGGCGCGCGCCTGGAATGGGCTTGCCCGCGTATCATATCCACGAATCAAAAGCCCGCCATTATTTATAAATTCGCAAAAGCCATAAACTTGAAAGACCTCCTTGCTTTCGATGACACTGCCTACAACGACATAGAAGTTGAAGTGAGCGAGGACCTTGCAAAGTGTTCCGCAGAAGTCCCGCCGGAAGGTGGCGCTCAAGAGCAAGTCATGTACTTTGGAATCAGGGCTGGATTTCTGGTACCTCCTGAGGCTGATAATCACTTTGAGGTATGTTTTCATGAATTTTGAAATTTAAAAATAGCGCGGCTCTTCAAGGACGATCTGACGAAAAACTCATGAATTTCAGTTCCTGACCCCTATGTCGAACGCCGCCCAAGTATATCTAGAAGCCTCGCCGGTGGAGGAAGAAACTACGACGACTGAACGCCACTCAACGACCACTTCAACTACTACAGAACTGACCACCGAAGAACTCACCAGTTCGACCGTTTCCTCAACGACCGAATCGGAGGAGGAGCTTAACCAGTGGTGGGAGGAGACTAAGGCGGTGATAATGTTCGTTTCATTTGCCTTTGCCATTTTGTTGATGCTGGCCCTGTCATTTTGCTACAGTCGAATCAAGGCGGCCTTGAAGGAACGACAATTGAAGTACCAAAAAATGAAAAATTCAAAATCTGTAGAAAGTTTCTTTGACGATGACGAAATTGGCCGTCGTGATGTTTTGTATTAATTAATCTTAAGATTAAGATTAATCTTTTCTGATTCAACAGTATTCGTGTAGTCAAGATAACGTTTATTTTGCGAATAGCTTCAACAACTCCAGAGCTTGGCTTATAACACTAAACTTTAATGTACTATAGAAATATTAGCAAGTCAACTAATACTTAATAGTTTTTAGTCTATGAGTTTTTTGTATCGCTAAAACAAGATCCGATAGAGATGAAAATTTGAGCAGAAGAGTGTGAATATCGTTTGATCAAGTAGAATTAGTACGTATGTATAGTCTTAAGTAATTTAGTCAGTTTAGATATTCAAATAATCAAGATTAACTAAAATTAATAAAATTATTAATTGCGACAAGAAGTGCTTGAAATTGAATAAACAACGTTCACATTCCATACGTGTAATAGGTACTGAAGCGACAATATGAATAAATCATTTAATCGAATAAATTTACTCTATGGTTCTTTACTCGATGACTATTTGAATTCCACTTTTCAAGCCGGGCAGTTTTTGTGAACATTGGATTTCTGGATGTGCAAATGAATATTGTAAGGCGGCCGACTAATTCGATCAATTAATTGCTTGTGAATAAACATTTGAATAAAGTTGTGAATAAATTGACATTAATTCAGTTTTACATTTAGCCTACATAACAACAACATGTTTTTCAGTAATCTTTCAACAAGTCGCACCATTGAATTCATCAGTATTAATTTGAATTGATGATTATTCATAAGATTATTCATGTAATTTATTCAATGAATATTGCTAACGTTATCTTCCTCATCAGTATATGTTCTATTGCAAATACAAAGAGAAAGTTACAGTGCCATGTGGTTTTTTAGAAAAAGTCGTGTGTTTTGTTGTCGCACCATCGCTTCAGCTTTGTCAACAGGTTTTCTGTATTTGAATAGATTAATCATTAATTATTCATTAATATTAATTAATCATGCCTAAATTTAATATAGCTTTAGAATTGAACTTGTAAGTATAAGTAGGAGTACACACATAGAAAGTGTATTTTTTTGGCGGGCCGAATATTTTCATACGTATACATACGGTTTTTGAAAACGTGTTGAGTGAGGGCCAGAATTAGTGCTGGATTTGTTTAACGTTTTGGCTTGGGTAAGGTTTCCGGTTTCTTCGATGTGGCATTGCTTGGTCCAGGTGTTTCAGGTTGCTGAGCAGATGAAGTGCTTGCCTCCTTTTTAGGCGTTTCGAACGAGTCACGAGGTTTCCAGATGGGCGAAGCTGAAAAAAACAACGAATTTCAAAATTGTGGTACCAACCCGATGCCAAATTTTTCGAAGTTACTTACTCGGCTCCGGAACAGTCTGTGGGAGTGAAAACTTGCCGGGAGTTGAGCTCGCCTGAATAAGTTTGGCGTTGGAACCAGTACTTCCTGCAGACAATGTCGAAGTTGTACTGAGCGTCAGATGATTGGGGGTGGAGCCTAACTGACCTTTCATGCGCGGCATGGTCGTGGCTCCACTCTTATTAGTCTTTCCTTGAGCATCTTCAGGCTTGTCTCCGCCCCCAATTGTTTTGCTCCGCGAGCGGAAGTTGGAGTTGTTACTATCGGTGCTGTCCTGGGATTTTAGCCGGCGAAGGCCTACTTCCAGGTTGCCCGCTGAGTGGCGCTGGGGTGGTTTTGGCGGTTTCTTCCGGCCTGGAGGAGACAAAGAGTTAGTTAGGAAAAAAATTAATGGGTTTTTGAACAATCGTAAATTACCCAATGTATGAGAGCTGAAGTTGTTGTTGTTGGGCTTTTCGCCGCTTCCAGCTTCCAAGCCCTCTGGTGTCGCATAATGGGACTTTGTCGATGTTCCAGCTCCAACGGCTACGGGAATATCGTCTTCAGCAAGCGACCCTTCTTTCGAAGGCAAGCTCATGTTCCGTACGCTTTCTCGAATGATTTGTCGAATGTTTTTCAAAAAAGCGTTCCTAAACTCGGAAGTCGAGTTCGAAAGCAAGTAAATCTTCTCCGATCGGCGCACAGCTTGGTTACGCAAGTGGATGAGTTCCCACGAGTACGTGTTGGAAGCAGCTTCGCTAATAGCCGAAGATCCCGGCTGTGGTGTACTTTCCGGAGACTTTGGCGGTTCGATTTGGCGAACTTGAACTTCGGAAACTGGGATGAGAACCTGGTAGCGGATGATTTCGACTTCGGATTTGTCAGCTACTTTTGATCCGGAACCCTGCAGGAAGCATTATTTTTTAGGAATATTATTATTTTTTGGGGGGAATATAAAGACTGGGAAAGGTCTTTGAAAATAGAGAAAACCCAATATATTTGATCTTCTAGAATATCGATTACTCGGGAACACAAAGCCTATGATTTCAAATGCACACAAAAGGCTTAGAGGAAACATGAAATTGATGACCTCCTCCTCGTCAGGAGAATAAGAGAGAGAGAAAGGAAGAGCTATTATTCTGTGAGCTCTAATAGGCGAATAATTCTAGTTTCTAGAATAGTTTCTAGACGTGTTTCTAGATATATATTTTTAGAGGTTCTACGTGCTGGGATTCTATTGGGGATAATAGGAGAGAGGGAGAAAAAAAAGAATAGGCTAAATAGCCTCTGCTCACCATCAACTTCTTTTTATGGCGAAGTCTCTCCTTGCATAAGAAAACAACAGCGCTTCTGAAAACAAAACACATGGCGTGGAGTTCGAGGCCTTTTTTAATTTTGCCCAAGAACTCTGCGATATTGAGCCATTCGACGCCGCCGTAATGGATGAGGTCGCCAGGGCTGAGATCGATTGCCAATTTCGAAATCTTTTGATGTTGCCGGAAGAGGTGTTCGAAGATGGCGCCGTATTCTTCGTGGATCCGCTGCATTTCGTTGATATGCTCGGCGACACGTTCCATGCATTGGAGTGCGTCTGGAAGGAGTTCAAAGGTGGTTTTTTAAAGATGCTGAATTTTTGAATTTGGCGCTATTTGGTTCAGGGGTGGGTTTTAAAATTTTTGAAAATGACGCTATTGTTCAGAGATGGTTTTTGAAATTTTTGAATTTTGGCGCCATATTTTAGATTCGAATTTAGGTGGTTTTGAATTTTGGAGTTTGGTGCCATATGGCACAGAGGTTTTTAAAAGGTTTTCAAATTTTGAATTTTGCGCCATATTCCAGAGAGTTTTTAAAGAGTTCTGAAATTTTGAATTTGGCGCCATAGTTTAGCGAAAGTTTTTAAACGGTTTTTGAATTTTTGAATTTGGCGCCAATTCTGACATTTGTTAATAATGAAAGTGCTTGGCAAATGGGTTTTTGTATTAATATTTAAACATTTCAGCTTATGAAGATGGACAGAAAGTTGCCTTGAATTTGAAATTTGTGGTTTGCTCCAATGCATACATATTTGTGGCTAACGAGATACCAAGTGAGGCGTAGGATTTTAAATTGTTAATGCAGGATTAAATACAGAAACAGAGAGAGAAAAAGTAAGTTTCCCACCGGGAGTATTTTGAAAAGTTTATATAAACTGGTCACGTATGCAATCACTGAATTAAAGAAGCATGGAGATAAATATTGAGAAACAAGGTAAAAGCGTCGGAAACGCTGCGCTTACCACAAAGATTGCGGAACTCATCAGAGCTGGGATGACAGAGGTTGCGAAGTTGTTGGAGAAGAAGCGGGTATTTCAAAATGCGCTGAATCGGTTTGATCAAGTAAGACTCGAGAGTGTTCGAGTGCTGACCCTTTGGATTGCGCGCTTGGAGGAACGCTTGCAGCGCCTGGTTTCCTTCGGTCGGGTGGAGGAGTTTTTGAGCTTTGGAGTGCGAAGCGCAAAAGGAGGAGTAGAGCTTGAAGTGGTCGGCGAAGGTGAGGAAGGTCGAGGCGATGTTCATTAGGAGGATCTAAAAAATTGGCGGAAATTATGTTAGAGTTAAGTGCCGTTTGAAATCAACTTCATCTTTCGCTGACAAAGCAAAAGCTTTTTTAACCGACAATTAATCACCTGTAAATCTGGAACGCTTGTAATCCTCTCCACACTCGCTTCAGACTCGATAGTCGATTCGAGACTTCGAAGAAACCTACGTTGAACTCCGACCATTTCCCTTATGTTTCCAAAAATGACAGCCATTTCATTGGCACTCAAAAAGTTCTCATGTCGCAATGGCTCGAGGTATTGATCGAGGAGGTTTGTGAGATGCTGGAAAAAAGTCATAGAGTTTAGAATTTTTGAAATTGTATTTTGGTGCGAAATTTAAATTTTTCAAAATTCTTACTTTTACATAAGCCCGTTCGGTGTCGACAAGTTCCAGCACGATTTTTTTCATCTTGTCGAGGGATCCTAAGGAGAAGCCAATGGGAGTCATCGTTGGTGAACTTGCACCGCTTGTGTTGAGGGGTGAAGGTGAGAGGTTTTTATGATAATTAAACATTGAATTATTACTTGTCGTCATTTGAAGTTCGTCGGCGAGGCCGTCATCGCGCGAACTTCGTTGATGTTGGAGCGGAGCGCGCTTGCCGCCTTTGGTGCGGCAGATTCCAGTCACTTGCTCAGCAGACTGGAAAGGAAAAAAAAGTTTTGTAAACAAGCTGTGACTTTTGGGTTGGAGAAGGAAGAAGAAAAATACAAAAAGGCAGAGGTAAAAAATACAAAGAAAAATTCACCTTTAGCAAGTTTTCGATTTCCGTTGAATCGGTTCTTGGTGATTTTCCTCGACTGTCCGTTCCGGACATGTTGCCCATGTCTTCGGTGTCCGAGGGACTGAGGTCTTTATCTGTGGAAAAAATCGATAGTCCAACGGTTACAGGTTGACAGTCAATGGACAAAAGCAAAAGAGAGGAAGGGAATTTAATCAAAGTAAAAAGGGAAAAAGTGTGTGTATTTTTTGGACTTACTTTCATGTGGAGCTGGAACAATCAAGTGGGATAAGACATCATCGGTGAGAACAAGCGGATCTGCTGGTGGAGGTGGGCAAACTAATTGGGCAATTGCGGCGTCAGCGGCGGCTAAAGCCGCCGCTAGCGCCGGTGGCTCTGTTCGTGAAGATCTGAGCATTAGGCAGAGGCTGAGCTCTTCTTGAAGTACAGATTCGATGTACATCATGTCCAGGTCGGACACGATAGCACCATTAATTACGAGGATTTCGTCGCTTTTGATGATTCCTGGGGGGAGAAAATTACAGGTAAAGCCCGAAAAGTTTCATCAATCAAGAGGGCGCTAGTGTCGCCAGTTTCGATGGAGACTAACCATTATTCATCGCGACGCTCCGATCCTCGACACGACTCACATAACAACACAATTCATCTTGTCGATCCGAATTTTCGACCAGCTCTGCTTCGACACTGAAGCCCCACATTTGGTCGAGGGCGCCGCGGCCAAGTTCCACTTGGTAGAGCAGTTTTGCACGGACTTCGACCACTTCGTGCGTGGCCAACTAAAGGAAACGACAATTTTCAACGAAGGATATTTTAGAAGAGCAAGCAAGAATTTTAAGAAACTCACGTAAGTCTCGATCAAATCGCTGCGATGCGGAACAAAGTAGTTGGTATCAGGAAGCTCTTTGCGCTTCTTGACGCGCACAAAGTGTTCGAGCGGCGCGAGACCCTTGCGCGCGCATGCGCAGACAAGGAACTCTTCGACAGTCATGCCGTCGCGGATCGGTACTTGAACCACCTGGACAAAATGCAAGGAATTTAATTATGTAAGTGCAAGGTGCCGTTTGTGTGTATTATTTTTCTCCCGAAGTTACGTTAAGATAAGAATGCAGTTATCACCCAAAATTTTGAGACTTTACCTGGTTATCCGGAAGCGAAATTTTCCAACTGCGCTCGTTCTCCCGCTCATGTAGTGACCTCCTGGATGACGCGCTATTCGAGCGCGACAAAAGCGGCGCGCGCCGCTTGGTCGCTCCGCGACCAGCCAGCAAGTTGCTCAGCAGCGAAGGACTTCGAGCGCACACATAAGCGTGGAACGACGATACAGTGAAGACTCCCAGGCGATTCAGTGTGTTTTTAGTCGTCCGGGAGATGTGTGACAGTAGACTCTGCATTCAAAAATATTGTGACCCCACGGCACATTAGCGCGCGCGCTGCGCGCGCGCGAATTTCAAATTTGCTTTAAAAATGCACCAACCTTTGGATTTGGCAGTTCGCCCCCTTGCAGCGACGCCATGTAGCACCGAAGTCTAAACTGTTCGCAATGAAGTCTCTCGATATTTTCTTCCCAGCTTCCAATCTGTCCCGCCAACTGCTGGCGTGTATCAGGATCAGCCACAACTGACCGTTGCAGTTCTGCCATATGCCGCAGCTTTCCGTCCTGGACAAAACAAGAAATCTATAAATTTCTATTATATTCTTCTGTTTCCATGGTTTTGTCTTCCAGAAAACCGAAACCAGATGCCCGAATTCCCAGACAAAACCCACAGTTTCTCTTGTATCTCTGTCATTGCTTGTCATGTTACCGTCTTGATCAATGTCTCTTCTCAACTCACTACTCAGTCAGCTTCTGTCTAGCAATTTCAGTCAGACAGAGCTAAAACATGCATCTAAAAATCCAATACCGGAAGTCCAATTCAAAGAACAGATTTCCATGGCCTATCGACGATGAATCTTCCACTTATGCATATAAAAATACAGAGAAATCGTTAATGCACTCACCGACTCGATGGATTTATCCAGCCGCACAATATCCTCCTGCAGCAAGTGAAGAGTTCCAGTTTTCCCGCGGTGGCGCGCAAAGGCCGCTGAACAAGCCCAATGTATGCTGTGAACCCAGCTTTCCAGCTCGACTTGACATGGAGCCTGGAGATGGAAGAAAAAACACACACATTCACAAACCAAATATACTACTGAGGAAAAAGCTTTATATTTTTCCAATTCATCATTCTTCTTCCATACATCAATACAATCTTTTCACAAAAAAAAGACGAAAAACATCGAGGCTTTTACTGGAGAATTTCTGGAGAGAAAGTATACACGGCGCTTTCACCTTTTTGTTTAAACACACATACAGAAATGCACGCTTCCACGACTTTGGAGGAAACCAAGCGTCAAACGAGCAAATGTGTTGAATACAAAGCGACTTTTGGTTACCACAGAAACGTACGTCTGGGATATAAAAAAACTCGAGTTTTCCAGTCTGGAGAAAGATCAAGGAATCGACGAGACGCTTATTGAATTCTTGGAAAATGTTGACTGACTGACTGTCTCTATCAAATCTTGTTGATCAGACGAGCGTAAAAAAGTTTGTCGTTTTTTTTCAAGTCTCCAATATAAAGTTTGACAGTTTCCATGACAACCAACTTTTGTTCTTGGACCACGAAGTAGGAACGCTTCGCAGCGTTAAGCGCTGAAAGCGTACACTTTCATGCACTGATGATGATTATCATCATCAAAGCGGAGGCGCTGGCGCTAGAAGATAAGCTATTTTTTTCAAATTACGTCTAAAACATCCGAAATTACTCGCTGCGATATACAAGATAATGTTGCAAGCGATGGCCTAAGAAGCGCTGAAAAACGCCAAAATGTTCTTTGTTCCGCCAACGATTATAGTCTTCTGTGGGTAGCTTGAGGCTTTTTGAGTTGAACGCTCCACTAAATCCTTTGTCGGTTTACATGAAAAGGATACAAAAAGTTGTTGTGATGTTGCTACATTTTTCAGCAATAAGACGTGAATTGGACCCTGGTGGGTGACAACTTTGAAGGTTTCCGGGTCATCCAGCGCTGTTTTTGTCCGCTTTTTGTAGCATTTTAGCTTTTGGACACAAGTCGACAAAGTTTCAAGGAAAACTCAATTAGTTCCTGTGGTTGCATGTCACTTGATTGGCTCAAACAGAAAATGGGGAGTGAAAAACATGGGAAATTCCGTTGTCACGGTGACGGAATTAAGCGACTAAGTGATGATGATGCGAGGCTAATGGAGTTAATCCACTCAAGGCGAGACAGCGAGTCTGTATTCCAGAGGGCGCTTCAGTACTGCGTGAGTGACAGCACAGCAGAAGGAGAGATGCTAAAATTCTGGGCGCGAGTTAGCCAATATCCGACAAGGCGAGTCGGGAGGTGACAAAGCTAATTTCCTGTTGTCGTTCCGAAGACCGTTTGGTTAACGGGATCCGGTTGCTCTGATGAAGTAGTTATTGTGTGGGAATGTGAAGTAAAATTGGAGTGAATTTTGTATTTGGGTTTTGCTTTGGAAATATCATAGGAGCCTATTATTTTGCAAATTCGGTAGGCCAAAATTTGTGCCAGATTTCACCATTCTTCTGTCAAATTTAGAGAGCTTTTGTCTGTTGGTTTATTATTTACAAAAGGTGTTTTTAATAAAACCAGCGAGGATATTAGGAAATGTGCGCTTTTGATGTGTATTGGATTACACATGTAAATAGATGTAATATAAAAGCTTGTGTATGCTTTTACGAGGGTAATCAGAAAACAACTGGGGTGTATGGAATGCTATGTGAGGCTTTAGAACCATATAAGTGTCTCATGTTACTGATATACCCGTGCCCGTTCAAAACGGTTATTGGCTTACTTGGACGGGGAAAGTTTGCAAATATCGTAATTCTCTCTCAAAGTTTCATAACGGGAGTGAATGCATATATTGTGCTGCTTCAAGGGAGAGAGTTTTATGATATGTACATTAAATGCATGGGCTGGAAGTACCGCAAGATGCTCCTGGGTTTCAGAATGTATGCTCCGGGAAAGATAGGTCAGTTTTTTCTGAAGCAAGTGCCTCAGTGTTTAGTACACTCTATTAGCGTATATTACATTACCGGAGTAAATTGAAAGTTTTTTGGGTGGAAAATCAAGTACCTATGAAAGACAGTTTGTCGGCTCTCGGTTCACTTGAACGTGAACGCTTCTTTCTCGGGTCTTTTGGTTCGGGGGTTTTCGCATGGGAGACGGTTGCAGTGTATGAAGTTTTTTGAAGACAGGGAAATAAACTGGGAAATATTACTCGTGCTGGAGTGGCAAGTTGTCTAGCTTGATGATATACTGATGTGAAAAGGAGGATATACAGCAGAAACGCCAAAAGTTTTCGAGGTTGAGGTTACACGTTGATGGAGGACGTCGCAAGATTTTATAACGACCCGAGGGGAATAATTTGTACTTTTTCTTGTCGAAAAGTAGCTGGAGAGTTGGTTCAAAGGAGGCCTGGAGAAGGAAAGGTGCGCTTGTTTTTGTGTATACACGTGTCTGGACAAAGACTGGAAAAGGTCTGGAGAAGTAGAAAGGAGCCATGATCAAAGGTTCGCCGAGGTTCGCAGAAAAAAGCGCTTTCAGTATCAAAATTGTATATTTCAAGAGCCAAGAAGAACATGGAAAAGCATAAGGCGGAAGAATTTATTATTGGCAAAAGTTGTTCCTGGAGAAAATTTCTGAGAAAAACTTTGATTCTTTTCTACTTTGTTCAAACAGACCTGAATGAAATCTGGGTATCAAAAAACCGGAATATTGTTTTGATGCTTTGGAGGAAGAAGATGAGTTTAAAAGATGGAGCGACGGAGAGCGCGCGCGCAGCGCGCGCGCTCTTCGCGCCATCTGTGGATTGAGTTAAACCAACTTACCTGGAAGAGGTACGCATCGCCAAAGGCAGTGCTGAGGCAGAAAATGTAGTCACGCTTGGGATGTTCCGGAATCGGTTGCATTATGGCGCCATCTACAATGATCAAATGCTTGGGTGCAGCTTCGACAGATCTGGAACAGAGGAAACAGGATTTCTTGTATGAATTTCCGTTAATCCATATCAGGATTTTCCTTGACTTGGAAACCGCTCCCCCCCTCCCATCGTCACTTCCCGCCCCTCGCGCCCCCTCCCGTCGTTAACTATAATCGTTACTATTAATTCGAAATGGCAGACGAAAAGAGAAAGCTCGTTCTTGGTAACAAAGGAGGAAGAAAAAGCTTGACTGTTTCTATATTTCTTTACGAGTTTCAACTCGGACGACAAAAGCCAAGGACGAAAAGAAGGTTATATGAGGCTCATAAAAAGTGGATCGTATAATTTATTTATTTATTGTTTGTCCAACAGAGTAACAACTCACCTTGACTCTCGAGCGTCGCAGGGATAAAAGAGAAGCGTGGTCCCTTTTAGACAGACCCAGTAGCCTTTCCAGCCGCGCCGACGCGCTAGCTCCACCTGGTGTCGTTTTCGGAGTAGCCACTTTTTGACGCTCAGAAACCTGTAAAATATTGTTTTTTTCAAGTAGGATGATGAAAAAAATGAGAGAGAAAAATGACATTGCTTACCCTGCTTTCCTCACAGCACCAGTGCAGTTGAACGAAGCGGCGGCTTTGCGCGAGCCTTTGGGCGAAGCGCTGCCGTCTCCGGGTTCGTCGTCGCTGACGGCTGTTGTCAAAGACATACGTTCGTCGTCGCTTATCTGGAAGTTGAAAAATATTGAGATTTAGTGCAAATCCCCTGGACGCTTTCAAAGAGGGTCAGAAGCGCTTCGCGCTTCTGACGCTTCTTGTTTGTTTATGCATGCAACCAGATTGCTAAAGGCATATTTTTTTCGAGTGTTGAGGAATGGAGTGGGATCAGGTTTTGTTGAGAAGTGTAGGAAAAATGCATAAGCGCAGCAAGGAAATATCGACGCTTCTGTCAGCTCCAAGGCTAGGAGATGATGATGAGATTTGCCACTTTTGGCAGTGACGGTTATGGAGAAACACGACAAGCAAGTGTGAAATTTCTGGATCGACCCTTCAAAAGTGAAAGTTTTGGAAGCTGAAGAGGAAAGCTGGATAAATCTGGAGATTCTGGAGATTCGCTGGAGAAGGAAAAAAGTCATGGAGAAATACACATGGGGTTTAAGCGGATGAAGTGGAGGGTGAACAAAAGAGAGAGAAAGAATGTCGTGGAATAAGGTAGACACGACATGTTCATATTCGTAGCGGAAATGGGCGAGAAAAAGGCCTGGAGAAATTTTGTCACTCGCTGGAGAATTTGTGTTGCCTGAATGCTGCTGGAGATATGCATAAAGAAGAAGCAATCTCCAGTGAAAGCACAGATGGGAAAAAGATAATGGCGCGCATATGTGTGAGAGATGATGTGTGTGATTTTTTGAATTAATGGCGGGAGGCGGGAATGTAGTTCAATTAGCGCGAATTTTGAAAATTAGAGCATATCTAACCAACATACCTGATTGTTTACCCGTACAGTGCGACTTTCACTAAAACGGCATCTAGTAGTGACATAATTTAAAAATATTTGTAAACACCACCATTGTCTCACCTCAATCCCTACATTTCTTAAAAAATTACCGAAACACATTTTCTAACTTTTTTTACCTGTTTTTGGCAAAATTCCCAAAACTTTCACCACCTAAATCTTTTCCATGTCCGCCAAAATCCTTGCAAACTTTTACCTTTTTTTGGACCTTCATCAACTTTTTCTACAAGACACCTCAGCTTCAGCCTCTCATCACGAAACTTGTCGAAAATTTCCAGCGAGCAGATTCATTAAAAGTGATGCCAAGTGGTCTCAGAAGACCAAGTAGTTTCAAGCATCCAGCAACTTGAAACTCCAACTTTTCTCCAGTTTTCTCCAGCAGAAGCCCATAAAACATGTATACTACTTTGGACAAGCTTTTGAACTTGATTTGCTGGAGGGCGGGAAGCAGCTGGAGTCTTGGAAAAAGTGTTGTTTAGTGCCAACTTCCGCTTGCCATTATCCGCCCAAGGAAGTACATTAACTAGGCATGTGGAGGATCGAAGGAGCGGCTGGAACATGTTCCAGAAAATTGCTGGAGAAGACTTAGCGAACTAGTCAGCTAAACTTTCTCCAGCTTCAAGGTTCAAACCTATCCTCAACAGTTGATTGGGTAAGTGAAAGTTTATCTAGGGTCCCCGCAGGGCCCCTTGGGGCCCTCCGGGCCCCCAAGGGGCGGGGTCAAATATATGCTCCTCCCTCCAACTCTCGTTTAACCTTTGGATCTTTTTAGCCCCAACTAATGGCTGGGTGTCAGAGGCAGATTAAAAGTTTCCCTAAGAGAAAAGACCGGAAGGAAGTAATAGTCGAGTTAATCGGCGGCAATCGTTGTGTTGGTGCAACTTTCTAGAAATCCTTGGAGGAAAAGTCATAAAACGGCGGGTGTAAACGGTGTAAAAGTCTCTTGCCCAACAACTTGATTTAGTGGCTTTCAAGAAAGAAATTCCGGCTGTTGCCGAAGGATTATTCGTTGGATGGAATTATATCGCAAAATCGATATTTCCACATAACCAAGTGCAAGAGCGAAAACGCTACTGCATTTCCTGGCACTAGAAAATTGAGTAAAATCGAAAGAGCTCTAGCGCCCCCTCGAGACCTCGCTGATTAAAAGGAATTAAACGAAATCGATTACTACACGAATTTACACTTGATGTAGTGGAATTAACGGTGAAAGTATCGACTTGTGTAAGTAAACTGCGGAAATAATAAACACGTGATTAACCAAGTATAAACGAAACGATATGGGAATCGGAGGCTTGTCTAAGTCAACGTGTTGACATATGTGGGACGGTTCCGGCTTGGGGCGAAAGATAACAAAGAACATCGAAACGAAGCTTGTCGATGTGATATCGAAGACTGGAGAAACTGGAGAAATTTTGGAACATTTCGCCCATAGTTGCGTGTAATTAGAGAAGGTTTTGTGTGCGGTTGACATGACATGAGAAGAGAAAGAGAAGTTGTGGAACCGGAGGGTAAATTGCTGGAGAACGTGCCAGAAATTCTAGAGATTCTCCAGGAGCATATATATGAGAGATAATGGGTTTATTTCCTCCTGTGGGTTTGATTTGGAATAGACAAGGTGAGCGAGCAAAAGAGCGTTTCATTGGCTGTGACAAGATTTGCTGGAGAATTCTGGAGTCCTGGAGAAAGTCGGATTCCAGTTCTTCTACAAAGTGTGTCTTTTGTGCAGAGAAATTTGGTTGGGAGTGACAGTAGTGAAGCGTGGATGGTAGCAGCTTTAGGTTCAGTAGTTTCATCCAGGAAATGCAAATCGGTTCAGTGGAGATAGGCTGGAGAACTGGAGAAAGAAGCCATGGAGAAATGGATTTACAAAATGGAATATAAACTATGAGAACAACATGTTACAGTAGTGGAGAAGAAGAAAAGGGCTGGAATTATACTTTCTCTTTTGGAATTTTGAACATGGACTCGGATTTGTGTGCTGGAGAAAAGTGAAATCATGGAAAAGCTGGAGAAACAACAAGGTCGCAAGGCTAATGAATGGAATGGAATATGAAGTGGGAATTAAATTTGTTGAATGTTGTTGGAGCGGAGGATGGACGAATTATGGAGAAAGGTTTTCTCTGGAGAGACGTCCAGTATTTATGTTTATATTTATACAAGTTGAAACTTGAAAGTTGCTGGAGAAACTACTGGATTTTCAGTATATTTTCAGAAGATTTTCAATATTTACGCCTAATGTAATTCAGAAATGCTGATTGGGGAAGAGAGATTGAAGGCGCGTAGAAAAATTTCAAGAATGTTTGAATTTGGCGCCAAGAACTTTTTCAAGTTGAAAACTTGTAATTTGAAGATTTTACTTGCTGGAGACTGGAGAAAGTTGGTTGTTTGAAGGAATAACAAGGCTGGAATTAATGTTCGAGTAAATACAACTTGGGAGAACACAAATGTTCTTAATTACAAATCTTGTTTGTGCGTTTTTAAACGGTTGAAGCGCTCAAGCGTCGAAGCGCGCTTTAAATCAAACCGTAATGGACCTCTTGAGAAATGACGAGACATGAAATATATAGCGCACATATGCTGAAGGCGAATGAGATGAATTGCGAGTTGTAAGTTTTGATGCTAGACTTAAATGCCGTTTACGAGGAATTTTTCAAATAAAGCACAGTGCCAAGATGAGTGGTCTAAAATTAAGTTACCTTTGCTAAAAATAACACGTTACACTCTGTCGGATCCACATGCGGCCACGAATGCCGATGTAGATGGCGCTCGAGTCCTTTAATCTGATGCTGTCCATGAGTACACTCAGTCTCGACGATATTTTCGTCTTCTCTCGACTCGACCACTTTTCTAGCCCAATTCACCACTGCGATCCAGTCAACTCTGCTCATTAAATTGATCAACTGCTGTTGCTCGTGCGTTTGTCGATTGCGCGGGTAAGGGTACGTATAAAAATGTTCTGAACTTTTATTGCTCAGCTGGGACGTTGGTCGGGGAAGCGGGTCGTCCTCGAGAAACTGAGGTTGACCAACTGGGTAAAACGTGTTTGGACCACTTGGAAGTTGTTGCTGCTGCGACTGCAGCGCCATCTGGTGCTGCTGCTCATGCAGGGGCGGCGCTGCCGCCCCTGGCGGCAGCGCCTGTTGGACGTAGTACGTCGAATAGTTTGTGGAATTTGGCACTTGGTTCGAAGTGTAATACTGATGTTGGGGCTGCTGTTGTTGTTGTTGTTGCTGCTTGTCGACCTGGGGATAATTTTGATAGTGCGTTTGATTTACAGTCTCGTGTTGCTGATAATACTGTTGTTGTTGTTGTTGTGGAGGTTGATGAAGCGCGAGGCGTTCATCGGAGCGCGACATGCGATAGCGCGCGGAAGCCATTTGGAGCTGTTGGGAAGGGGCTTGTTGCATGGTGTAATAGGCGGCAGCGCCGTAGGAACACATGCGAGTTGGGCATTGTTGATGTTGTTGCTGCTGCTGTTGAGGTACCATTTGTTGTTGCGCGCGCTGCTGCTGTTGTTGCGCGTAGCGCATTATTACTCCAGCGCCGGTTGGTCGGAATGCAGACGAGGAGGAGACGGTGAGCGCTTGGGATTGTGGAAGCCTGGAGCGCTGCTGCTGCTGCGCTTGATAAGCGCGCGACGCTGGAAGCGTATAGAGCGCAGCGTTTTGGAAGTTCTGTTGGTGCTGCGAGGCTGCTGCTGCTGCCGCAGCAGCAGCAGCGTCAGCACCAACGTAGTTGGCGTAAGTTTGTTGTTGCTGCTGCTGCTGAACATACTGCGGTTGCTGCTGGTAGTTTTGAAAGCGTTGTTTCTGTTGATGTTGTTGCTGCTGATGAGCATACTGTTGATGGGGCGGCAAATGATGTGCGTACAAATGGTGCGGGTGACCCGCGGGAACTTGTGTGGCGGCGGGTAATGGGAGCGGAGCGTTTGGATGGCGTCTGCTGTTGTTGGGATTGTTCATGGTTGCATAGGTTGATGAAGTTGGTTGTTGTTGGTCTTGTTGGTTATGCTGTTGAGATGCAGATGAAGAAGACTTGCCGGGGATGCAAGTAACCATATTATTATTCGGGACGGACGCTTCTCCTGCTCCCGCTAACTTGTAATTTCTAGTGGTCGTCGGACCGACGCTTTTGGGCCGTTTGTCTGTGGGGCCGCTGCCATTTTGCCGCCGTTGGTTAGATTGCTCCCAACTGCTTAGAACGTCAGAGACAAACGAGTACAATTCATGAATTGAATTATAATGTATTAAGCCTGGCGGCACGCCAACTGTGTTAGGCGCTGCTGTCACCCAGCGTGTTGTCGCCAAAGGTTCGGAGGCGCCAGAGGTCTCTGCTGCGGTCTTTTTAGCGCTGGCTGCTGCGGCGGCAGCCGCAGCGCGGGCAAGCGCGAGAGTTGAGGGTTTGGAGGGAGGTGTTGAAGTCGGAGGTGGAACTACGTTTCGAACCGGTGAACTCGGAGAGGACTGGGATTGACGGCGGTCGATGTTAATGAGCCTCTGAGGCAGTCCCAGGTCGTGGGGAGGTTTTTGGGGCATTGGAGGTCAAAGTGGGGTCAGCTGGGGACATTTCAAATTCAAACACTTTTTGGGCGGGAAGCACCAAACACGCAAGGGTCGATAAGGCGCGAAGCGCCTTATCGAAGAAGACGCTTCGGAGAGGAGAGACGGCGAACTGGTGGAGCCAATCACGTAAACATTTTTATTTTCCTAACGACGCTCAGGGATTACACACGTTCCGCAACTTGGCAGAGCAATCCATCTTGTTTGACATAATCCGCGCTCGGCGATACGCTTCGCATCGGTGCCTCTTCGTCGAAGAGTTGCTCCGAAATTCTTCGACACTTGGCTCACGTTACACGCACTGCTCATGCATATTCACAAAGGCTCTCGTTATAATGAATAGATTTTTCTTAATTGAAAAAAACGCCCAAGAATTTAACTGACAGCTTTCACTTCCACCAATTTCACAAAAGAGTCGAAGAACAAAACGCTTATTCGTTTCAAAGAAGAATACTTCGCGCTCCTACACACTTGCGTTCGGCGCGGGAACCGAAATTGAACTGAAGTGAAAGCAATCTCCAACTGAGCTTATATTGCAGGCAGGTTCGGATGTGGGAAACCCAGCGGAGAAAGTTGAACATGTAGGTGAGCAGGTTTCCTGGAGAAAGTTTGCGAGACTGGATTCGTGTGATAGAAGCACGTAGAAGTTGTATTCTTGTAGAGTTTCGTTAGACGCTGCATCAAATGCAGGAAAGGAAAGAGTAATGGAGAAAACCTAGTTTCGTGACTCCAGAGTCAGGCTTTGAGTAAGAGAGAAGGCAGAGGAACGAGACAAGAAGATACAAAAATACAGGAGGAATAGCATGGAGAAAAAGAGATTAACCGAGCGATATGCTGACAGCCATAGGACGCTGCTGCTCCGCAGCAGCGTTTCAGCAGCCTATTCCAGTCACAGAGCCAGGTTTCATCATGATGAGTTGTTGTAGTGGATGTGATGAATTCTCGAGATCTCGTCAAGTGCCGGGGAGAAAGTGCATGTGTATGCGGGTAAAAGGTGGGCGGTTTTGCCGGGTTGTTTGTCTGTGAATATGCTTTGCTTGTATGTGGGTATTTGTTTTACTTGATGAGAAGAACTGACAACTGACTGCAAAGAGAGAGACATTGAGCAGCAGGCGGGGGAGAGAGATCATGTGTAAACAACCTTGGATTCCTCTGGGCTCTTCGCAAGTTCTTTGGAGTAAATACACAGAAATATAGAAGTTTGTGGATGGGGAAGCGTATGGAAAGCGTTGAAGCGGGAAAGGATGAAGAAGTAGTTATTTCGGAGTTGTCAAGTGGTTAGATGACGATTATGGAAGGCCGGGAATATTTACTGGAGAAGTAGTAGCTGGAGAAGCTGGAGTGGTCGGCGGGTTGATGAAAATTTCAAGTGGTTTTGTCGCGGTTGTAGTCATGAAGACGGAAGAATATGAGACGTACTAATTTGGACGCCTGGTGAGAGACGAGTGGGAATGACAGAAAAAAGGGGGGAGGTTGCAGACTTCGGGGGAGAATATTTTGGCGGTTTAAAAATTATGTTGTTGTTTGGTGCCGTTTCGAATTTTCATGCAGCTGAGGATTCATTAATGAAAGTTCCGTTCGAGAGGTTTATTCCAAATCGATCATGGTATTGTTTAATCAGGGAAAACTGAAGTCCAATTTAATCGAGCTTGGTTGAATTTAGCGTAAAGAAATGTACGTCCAGCAGTCGCAGAAACTGATTTCCGGGACCGAAAAGTCCTGGCCAGCTGAGCTAAGAATTATACTCGACAGAAACGGCATCAAAACGGAAGGACTAGGAGCGACAAGTGTAATAAACGTCAAGTCCAAGTGCCGGCGAAACGTTTTTATATGACAGGTATTATTGCTTTGAGCGCTGCCAACCATGGCTTGACGCTGAAGAAGAGCCCTGGAGGACGCTGCGGAATCGACGGACGGACTGGCGGAAGTGACGCTGTTAATGGACAGCGATGTAGAGATGATTGGAAGAGGGAGCCAAAAAAGATGAGCAGAGCGAGACCGCATTTTGCCATTACCGTTGAATGGCTTTGAGCGCGCGCGACCATGAAACGGAGGGAGGTTTGAAATTTTAAGATGAGATGAGGCGCGAAATACAAGGTTTTTCAAATGTTGATGGTTAGAAGTTTCCGCCAGGGGTCAGAGGAATGGAGCAGGATACTTTAGAATATTCCGCTGAATTTGTTCATTAAAAAATACTAGACTTCGATGCCGTTCCTATTGTTTTCGTTTAATTTGGGGTAAATCTGAAGATTCTTGAGAGTTGTTGATTGTTTTTTTCGCAATCGCATTTCAAAACTCCAATCTTCGGCCAAACTTTCTAGCTCAAACCCAGTGTTTTTAAAAATCGCGCCGAAAGAGCATTCGCTTCTCTTCTAAATACGATGAGGTCACAAAAATTGTGCTTATTTTTTATTTCTTGTGACCTCACAAATTTCCCGTCCTTGATCCAACCGGAAGTCAGGCACAAACCTATCAATTTCTTGTTCCTCCGCCAAGTTTTCATCTTCTTGCTCTCGTATAGTTTCTAGTTTCTAGCCTTTGCAAGGCGCTAAAAGCCACAAAGAGAAACAAAGCAACTATTGACACTGGAAACCACAAAAATTGCTGCCTCTGTTTGAAATCGATACTATCGACAGACTACTTCTATTCTTCTGTTTCAGGCCTCAGCAACCAACAACTTTCTGACTCTTGCCACTAGTAACCTATACACGTCTAGCGAACCGACTAATCGCTAGAAGCTAGCGCTAGAAGCCATAGAGCCACAAAGCCTCCTGTTTTTCTCTGATAACTTTTCGTTTCTGCCACAGTCACTACTACGATTCGATACTAGAACAATTTCGAATGCTTGAATCCGCTACATCGCTTCCATCACTGGAGGCAAAACCGACACCCCAAAAGTTTCACCATTACAAACTACAACTTCTAAACCTGCAAGTTGCATAGCTTCAGGCTTCAGAAAAATGCTTTTAGCTTCTAACCGGCTCCAGCTGCTCTCTCTTCTGCCCGTCAAAATCCAGCAAATTTCTATAAGAACCTGCTGCTTTTTCCAGATTAAATCGAGACACTTTTATAACTCATGTGTGATAGATAAGGCTCTGGAACCAGAACAAAGAATGACATTTCACAAGACGAGAAAAGTGGTATTCTTCGTACACGTCATTTCAACTTTTCCAGCCTCTTTTTGTTCTGGAGTTGCGGTGGAAAAAGTGGCTTCTTCTGCTGGAGAGAACAAGGCAAACTTTTGAAACAAAATTGTACCAAGACAAAGTTTGCGAAAAAGTTTTTAAACCAAAAAGTCTAAACGCATTACTGAATGCATTCATCATCATAGAAGCGCCGAGTGATTGTCGCTTTTGGTTTTGGTTTCCGAACCACTTTTCAAAGTGGTTCTAGAGCGAAGCAGCTGAGCTGACTTACTGACTGAGCGAGATTCAACAGCAGGATCACTCTAATGGATTTTAGATTTAGATTTTAGAATTCTGTGAAATTGCTTTTTGGTCGAAGCAATCAAGGATATCTGGAGAAGCTTGTTTGGATTCTCGCAGCGCAGCGTTAGATAAGGCCAATAGAAAACCACGAGTGGCAAATAGCCGAAAATGCGGTATCCAAAGTGGCTCTTGGTAAGCGTAATTTCAAGTGAATTCTGGCCGAGTGATAAATGTCTGGAGATTTAGGACGTAATCGAAGAGAATCTTTGGTTCCTGGAAAAGGTTTTGGAGAAGCCTTTTTTGGGAATTCTAAAGAAAAAACCTGCTTTTTTGCGGTATAGAAGGCTGTTTTTACAAAAAGAGACAAACAAAAGGTAAAAAAGGAAGTTGTTGAAAAGAGTAGCGGCAATCTTGTCTTTTTTCAATCTTGAATTGGCTATGCAACTGGAAGGATTCTGGAGGTTTTTTTCTTGCGACGGACGTAAACCGCATCAGATGCCAAAGAGAGGGAACAATAAACCGGAAGTGAAAATAACTACATTTGGGTGCAACCATTTCCAGGCTGTGAACGACCGGTTTGGTTTCCTGGAGAAAACCGGTTGTTCTTGGAAAAAGAAGAGGAAGAAACGGCGAAACAGTGGGAAGTTGAATGCAGAAAGAAATTGCAGGAAAAAATTGTGTAATGAAAATAACATGGGAATTTCATGGATTTCCAGGCAAAGTTGTACTGGAGAAAGCGCATGGACAAGGAGAAGCTCCTCTTATCCATCGATCTTGAATGGGCGGTGAGGAGGAGGAAGATGAGGCGAGAGTGAAAGTGAGGAGATGAGGAGGAGGCAGCGCCTCCTCCTCTTCATCGTCCTGCCGGCGGCAGCTGCTGCTGCTGCTGGGAGCAGTGAAAGTTATGACCGGTACTGGAGAAAGTTTTTGTGGTTGGTGAAAGTGGCGGTAGATGGCGCTCGTGTCGCTTGCGTGCCTAGAGTTAATTCAGCAGCTTAAGCGTAATTGATTGACGTGTGTGTGTATTTGGAACCAGCCTTCGTTGAAAGCGAGGGGGAAATGAAATGATCGACGGTGGGTAAACATTGGAGGGGTGGGAAAACGGCAATCTGGTGTGCAAACATGGAGGAGGAAAAATGAGCGAGAAGAATGTGAAAATTACAGGTGTGTTGAAAGCCTTTTCATACTTACCTCTGATGATGTGAGATAACAAAGCCTCGAGTCAGCGGATTCGATGGAGGCTTGATGCCGAAATGAGCTGTACTTGTTGTGGTGGTGATGATGATGAGCGTGATGAATGTCCCGATCGGAGAAGTAGCCGCTTTGGCGGGCTTCGCGGTCAGAGTAGTAGCCTGACTTGCCGGTGGGGGCGGTGTCGTAGCGTGAGTTGTGGTCAGACAAGTAGCCTCTGTCACGGTCGCCACGCACGTCGCTGTAGTAGCCTGAGAGGACATCAGAGTCACGTGACTCGCGCGAGGCTTCGCGGGAGACGCGCATGTTGTCGCGTGTCGAGGGGAGGAAGCGCGGAAGTGTGGTCGAGCGCGAGTTTGGAGGTACAGCTGGAATTTTAAAAGTTTGAAATTATGTAAGGTTTTGGTGCCGTTTCGAAATATATTTCCATTGACTCAAGGAAGTAAACAGATTGAACGGCTGGTTTCCAGTAACTTACATAAATTTTCATTGCTTTGTGAAATGATGGCTTCAAACGTATGAAGACTGTAGCTCTCAGCGTCCATGCCTTTGGCAAGCGTATTTCGCAGATGTTGCTCGTACTCAAGAAGAAGGCGTGCCGTTGGTGACCCGGTTGAGGGGCTGTTTCGTCCTAAGGTAAAGAGTGAAAAGATTAGTAGTGCCTGAATCAAATAAAAAGGGGCCAAAATAGGGGGCCCATTGGTACCTTCTCCTTCGGGGCTTGAGCTAGGGGGCGTTGTTGCATAGTAGGCGTGGTCACACACGAGCTGATCTGATGGCGGCGAGCCATCGTTTTTGTTCTTGCCGCCGGTTTGGGTGCTCATGCCTCGGAGGCCTGCAAAAAAACAAGTAAATGTAGGCAAAGAATAGATTTAAAAAATGGCGGGAAAAAAGGGTCACGTACTTCTTTCATGATGACCTCTTCGAAGACAATCGGTTGCGCGCTTGCCGAGCACAGCGCCGCTGTGCGTGTGACGTATTTCCGGTTCCGATATGTAGCCGTCGTGAGCATGATGTTGGTAAGTTCGTCGGGTCATTTCAGGCGAGGTCGCAACGGAGCCTGTGTTCCCGCCCATGGGCTTTAAAAGTCGCTTGAGCGTGTGGCTGTCAGTGAGCCCGTCGCCAGTGGGCGTTGTATTGGTTCCAATAGTCGACTTTGACGGTAGTGTCCGAGCTCGTCTAAAAACAGGTCAAAATTTTCAAATCTTGTTTTAAGCGCCAAAAATTTTAAAAGCGCCGCGCTCTCACATGTTTGAATAATGCGGCCCTCCCGCCATGGAATAGTCTGTTTGTTGAAACGAGGCCTGGCGGCGCGCTCCCATAGCGTGTGTTGCATAATGCTGTTGCTGTTGCATATGCGCCATGTGCTGTTGGTGTTGGAGCTGTTGTTGCTGCTGATGCTGCTGTGGCGCCCTCTGCGGATGCATGGCGTGACCTCCAGGATACCCTGCAGCGGCGCGCGCTGACCTCTCGCGCTCAGCTCTGACGTCATCAGTGCTCTTGCTCCTGCTCTTCCTGTCGATGGTGCCTTCTCGATGTTCAGCATCGATGGGGTCAGAATAATCGACTGATTTTGAAGCGAGCATTTCCCGCCCTCCTCGAGCACTACTGCGCCCTCTGGAGCTTTCCATGACGCGACCGCCTTCTTCCCCATCGGTTCCGATTCCTTTGGTTTCGGTACTTCGGCGAATAGTTGCGTAGGTTGTGGCTTCGGTTGGTTGCTTGCCGCCTGGTTGGCTGCCCGGTGGCTGTTGGCCTGGTTGTGCTCGAGGGAGCGTTGAAGCAGCTGGAAAAGTCAGAGGTCAGAAATTGTTTTTTTGAATTTTAAATAGTAGGTTCTGAAGCCCAATACCTCTAAACCGAGGATCCATCGCCCGCAACCTCGCGTACTGTTCAGCAGTCATGCAAGTGCACTGCGGCTCGCGACTCTTCGAAGGCGAAGTCGGCGTTGACAGAGGCCTTCGACGAGCATTGTTGTTGTTCGTCATGGTATTTTGAGCTGAAGCTGAGCCCGAAGTACTAGCGATGCGTCCACTTCCGCTTCGGCTTCCCGCCATAGACTGGGTGCCTCCGCGCCCTTGGTTTTGCAGGGTGGCCGCGCGGCCATTGCTGTCCAATCTGAGCGAGTAGGAGGAGCTTGCTTTGCGCGAAAATTTGAACGCCGGTGACTGCAACGACGATATTCGGTTCTGTAATTGAATTTTGACCAATGTGTTTTTGGTATATTACTTCAAGAGATCAAATGAACTTACGCAACATTCTCGGAACTGCTTGGCGTCAATGGGCGATGTGAAGTTGAGGCCCCAGGTGTCGCTAGTGACAGGGTCCTTCCAGTACACGAAGCATTCGGAAGCTTGGCCGATGCGTGTGCCTAGAAAGTACAGTGTTTTTAAATTTACCGCAAAAATTCCATTGATTTCTTGCTGCTAAGCATCCGATTTCAAAATTTTAAAAATAAGTAAGTAAAAAAGTAAAGTTATACTCGCTTATACAACACATTACCGCGTCGTCTGCATTTTAAAAATAATGCTAGTTTTCAGTGCCGTTTGGAATATATACAGAATTTTAGAACTTTGCATGCAGTTCATTTGAAATAGCGGATGTTTTCGTTACCTGGTTGTACAAGCCGAACATCGAGTATTTTATCCACTTGCGAATTGTACGCCGTTATATGAAAAACAACCTCTGGAGTATCCTGGAAACAAGGCACAAGAAAAACACGTGTATTTTATATCTCGTCATCAATCAAAATCCCATACGCCTTTGTTCTGCATCCTTCGTTTCTTCCTGTTTCACAATCTGCTACACGTAAACAACAAAAACAGATAGAAAACATATGGCTTCACAAGAACCGTTTTTGTTGTGTCGTTTTGAAATATTCGGGAAACGATAACTGAATCGACCTTTTTTGAAGCCTTTTTGACTCATCTAACTCTTCAGTTCATAGGTTTGTTTTCAGCTCGTAAGTTCCAGTTTCTACTCTTAAAATGGACCACTGGATGGAGCTTTTTCGCCAGAGGCGAAGGAAACGAAGGATCGATACAAGAAATGAAGACTAGAGTTGAAAAAGCCAGCAACGGTTCTTGTTGTTTTAGAAGGAGCAGCAGATTTGTAGAAAAACAGACATAAAAATGGTCTAATGGCGCATTGGATTTCTTTGGTTGTATACGGGAAAGTTTATTACATTTGTGTGTTTTTTGAGAGAGACAAATGGGCGGCTTACCTGTATACAAGAAATGTTGACTGGAACAAGGTCCTCGGAAACCTGCTGCCATTTGACGGTTCCTCCGCCCGCGGAGGACACATGAAATACTTCGGCCCATAAACGAAGTAGGTGGCCGTCCCTCTTGCTAAAGCTTCGGCTACTTGACCCCGCGCTCCACGGCGTCTGCTCGTCGTACCGGTAAGGCTTCTTGCTGAGAGGGCCGCAGTTGCAGCTTAGCTTGTTGCCCATTTTGGCAAAGGGTGGTTTGGCTCCTCCCCCTTCGAAGAGTGAGTTAGAGGGTCAGGTCAAAAGGGTATTTTAGTGTTTAAGGAGGTCTGCAGTATATTGGTGAAGTACCTATAATCAAAGAAGGGTTTGAGTTTAAGATTTTTAAAATATGCAAGACTTCGGTGCCGTTTTTTATCATAATGCTTGTTGCTAATTTAAGTGCAGATAAATCGCAGGATCTTTTTCTAAGGAATTTGATATTCCAGTAATGAAAGTGTTTATCAAGTCAGAAATTTTTCAAAATGCAATTCTAGGATGTATTGACTGTCTGACAGTTGAAAACTTTCGGTTTTACGTCAAAATTTCGGTCTTAGCTTAGGTTGTAGAATATGCTATTTTCAAGTGCCGTTTTAGCTAATATTTAATAATAGCAAGAGTAACAAAGATAGTTTGGAAGTCTTCTCATTCGCTGATTCTCTTACCTTCAGGTTATATAACCAACGTTTTAATATTTTGGCTTTAACATGATGAAACTGTGGATCGTGGAACTAGAAGACTCTGAAACGATGACAACGCCCTCAAGCGGAAATGAACAACACACATCAAGTTAATTTCTCTTCTTCTTTTTCTTCAGCATCGACGGAAGAGACAAACAAAGATCACTTTGGCTAATCAAAAGTCCACCAATTTTGATCACTTGTCCATAAATTAATGTAGCACCGAATCAATATTGTCTCTCATGCTTTCCTCCAGTTGTTCTGTTCTTGTGTCATGACTGACTGAATACATTTATTAATTTGAAATATATTCAACTAGAACAGAACTGACTGCCTGAGACGACTGTTTCTCCTGTTTACTATCGTATAAATGGATGAGCTTCTGCTCTCTTCAAATTGGCAAGTCAAAACACAAAATGTCAGATGCACGCAGCCGGCTGTGAGTTTGA